>WHYT01014415.1:178138-188416 GCA_009806455.1 Tetrax tetrax
CCCCAAGCTCCCCAGCCCCAGCTGTAATCCCCCCTCTCACCCCCCTGGGTGTTTCTCGGGGAATAAAGTTTCTTTTTACCGCAGCACTGAGAACTCTGCCCACCAGCGTGGTGCCTACAGAGAGGAAGATGAGGGGCTAAGGATGAATTTGTCTCTGTGGCCCAGAACAGCGGCAGGTATCAGTCTGCTGCGGTTTCTGCTTCCGCCTGGTGAAGCGCAGATTAATAGTTAATGACTCTTTGCCGTCACCACTGCTGCTGGTTTTTACAGTGTTCCAAGTATTAAAGACTCTTTTTATTTTCAGAGATATGCAAAGAATTCAAAACACCTGAGATCAAAAGGATTTCTTTGTGTAAAGTATTTTTAGAGCAATCACGGCACTTCAAGGCGTTCAGGTGGCCCTGGGTGACTCATGGCTCTGCGCTGCGTCCAGGGAAAAGCTGGTCACAGAAACCTCTGCTCCTGCCTGCGCAGGAGTTACACGACATAAAATGCTTAATCAATATCATTTTAGAATAATATGATTTTTGAAAATTAAGTATCAATATGAGGTGATTCTTGCTAACTATAGAACCGTAGTCACATAGGTTAAATTTTATATGACACTTATTTGTCCTTAGAGGGAACAGGGTGTCTTAGAACTGTTACATCTCGTTTGTTAGAAGTTAGCTTAGCATGTCTGGGGTAATTAAGAAGAGTGATAGAACAAAGGTAGGCCTCAAACACCAGCTGTGAAGATAGGCCCCGAGCCATCATTTTTGAGACAGAAAATCAAGGAGCAACGCGACCTGTTCTCAAGACCATCTATGGAGATTTCAAGGAGGGGTTCCACCAGCGAATTTGAGGAAGGGGTACTCTGGTGACCCCCAAGACTACCAGAAGACCCTCAACTCAAAAGACTGAGCATGCGCAAGTGGGTGGAGAATATTATAATGACTATTAAGAAATCTGATGATTATGTATTAGTGTTTTGGAAGTTATTAATGGTTATGCATGAAATCACTAAATCTATTCTGTCCAGGTTTCCAGACCGGCATGCACGCTAGGTGGAAGGATTCCCCGTGCATCTGGCGCTGCAATAAAGAATGCCTGCTTCTTAATGCTACATTGGTGTTAAGGAGTTTGATTCCCGATTTTGGTGACACAGAGAGCACTTGCCATCATCTGTAGGCACCTCTGTGCATTTTGTCTGCAGGTGAGGGGGTGCTGGAAGGGGCAGAGGTCTCCTGCAGCCATGCGGTATGTCCCTGCACCACGTCCATCCTTGTGTATCTGCTGCGGCTGGTGAATCCTAAAACTAAAAGAATCTTTGTGAGGCTTGGGACAAGCCAGAGGAAGGCCCTGTGCACCCTGATTACTCTGTGAGGTAATGTCTTCTGCCACCCTGAGTGCCTCATCTTGCCTGTATCCAACTCAAAAGAGCTCAGAGTGGTGGAGGAAGACAGAACGGCCTTTTTTGTTGACTCGCCCCGGACATTGGTGTGCGAGCTGGTCCCTCAGTAATGGTGGGAACCTTTGTCACAGGAGGTGCTCTCCACAACATCAAACCAGGCTGACCAGGAGATGATGGAGAAAGGGCTCTTTGGTGGTATCTCTGAGTGACACGAGTGTCTGCGTGGTTTTTGGTACTGCCCTCCTGCCCCGGTGCTGCCTTTCTCCCTCCCTTGTCTGCCCTCCAAGGATCCCAGTCTGTCCCTACAGCGACCCTGCTCTTGGTCATCTGTGGCCCACTGTGTCACCACCTGTGTCCTCACACTGGACTCAAAGTGGGTGCACCATCACTGTCAGGAGATGCCTGTGTCTCCTCCCATGTCCAGGGAGTTTAGCGCCGTCATCAGCCCCTTGGCTGCACCGTGGAGAGAGATCTGAGAGAAATTGTGCCAGGTTGCCAGGGTCCCAACAGCCATTTGCTGTGTGGTTTTATCCCCAGGATGCTGCTGGTCTGGCCCAGATGGTTTGGACCTGCCAAGATGTGTTCACACAGCGTGGAGGAAAAGGGATGAGCTTGTGGGGGCTTTGGGGGACCGTCTGTCTGCTGGATGACCTGATCCCCTCAGGCTCTGCTCAGCACCTGTGCAGGACGGCCGCTCCAGGCAGGCTCCTCTGCTTTTCCCACCCTGCTCTGTCCCTCAGCGGCTTTTCTCCAAGCCTTCTCATACCTGTGGGTTGCATTCAGCGGGATTTTAAAGGTGCCTGCAATGTCGAAATGCCGGTGCAGCCAGGCAGAGAGTGCCGCTGGGCCCAGACGTTGCCACTCCATGGCACAAACATAAATCTTCCGGCTGGCACAGGGACAAGAGCAATTCATCACTGCACGGCTGTCTAGGCTGCTCTGCCCCTTGGGCGGCCTCTCCAGCTGTTCCCTCGCTGGGGCAGGTAACTCGGCCTCCTTTCCCTGTCTTGAGGAGGCAGATGGGAGCAGAGCAATCCTACTGCCCCCTTTTTTGGTCTCAGATCCCTAAAACAGCCCGAGGAGCAGCACTGGTGCCTGGAGACGGCTGTCAGTGCTGCAAGGAGGCACTCTGTGTTGTACTGGTGACAGAAAAGCCTGCGCTGATGCAGGCAGCACTGTCATCTCTGGATGTTCGGAGGCCATAAATTCAGCTTGCCATTTGCTCTGCTGCTGAAAGCCCACTTTCCTTCCTAGAGAAACCGGAGCTACTCCACTGAGTAACACCATCTAGCCCAGTGTCCCATATTCTCATACCCACAGGCACTGCCAGCACTTCTAGCTCATGAGACGTGCACCGAGGACTGAAGGAGAAGGACTCAGGCATTTCTTGACATGAATGTTTGGCTGTGATGCTCTTGAGAGGCTTTAGGAGCCCGCAACAGTGCATGAGGTGGTCCTAGTTCTTCTAAAGCCCAAGCTTCAAAGGACATTTTCCAGTCTGCCAGAGCTATGTAGGGCAGGCAAACTGGCTAAAATAGACAGATTTTCTGCTTGGTTATGTTTTGGGATCCTGTTGCCTGGCTCCAATGTTCAGAGATCAAGGAAAATGGTCCCCAAAATGTCTGGAGCAGGGATTTCCCAAAGCTGTCCTGTCCCCTCCAGGGAGCACGAAGCCTGGAGCAGCCTCTTGAGCCCTTTCCTTCTGGGTCCAGCATCCAGCTGAGATGGGATGTGACAGAAGAGTCCCAGAGGAGGGTCAGCCACCCCACAGCCGTATATAAACGCTGCCACACGTTCCTGTGTGCCCTGCCTCATTCCAGCTGCCAGCCCGAGCTCCCGCTCTGCCTTTGTCTGCGCCAGGAGCGGGAGCCTCCTCCCGCAGCAGGGATTTACAGCCTGCACACAGCCACCCCTTCACCCCTCCTTGCGATGCTGAGCGGGCAGAAACCAGGCAGCCACACGCTGCTACCAAGCAGTGTGCCCAGCCCTCACCGCTCTGCATCTTGGACTCCCCTCTGAATTCACCTTCATTTTCTGCCTCCCAGCCCTTTTGGAGACACAGAGCTGGGCTGGTGACAAAAGCAATTGTTCCCCTCTGCGGGGGGAATGGCCTCTGCCTCGCTCTTGTCCGCTGTGCCCATCTTCCTGATGGTTGATGACAGCCCTATTAAGAGATATAAGGGGGATGCCAAGGGTGATTCACACCCCCAAGGCAAGGTAAAGCCAGTGAGAGTCTGTCTGGAGAAGGACTCAGCTGTGTGAGCCTGGCCATTGCAGCTGGATTAATCAAACCCACGATTAACACTTTCCTGGGGCGCACAGGTCCCCCGCCAGCCCCAGAGCACAGATCTCCAACCGGCACGTCGTTCTGATTGAGCTGCAAATGCTCCAGCTCCTTAGTTTGCTCTGCCTCCGATCGATGAGTGCAGGCGGCTCCGATCAATTCCACTTTACCACTTGCTATCGAGTTCAGGTCCGCGCTCTCCCAGCTGGTCCCACTCCCTTTGTTCATTCAGAGGAGGAATTCAGGAATCTTATCCCCACTGGACGCTCCTGTGCCCTTGCAGGGTCAAGCTCCCCGCAGGGGCAAATAATACCCCACGGATGCTGATGTTCCTCCCTGCCATCCCCATCAGAGGGGCAGCAACAGAGGCGTTGAATTTGTGCTACAGCTGGAGCCCTAAAAGCATCAACCTGGCTGGGCAGAGTGTGAAAGTGGGTGGCTGGATGAGGCCAGGAGATTTGCATGATATAATATAGCTGTTGCCACCAAGCCAGCATCTGTCATGAGGTTTCCCTGCCACGAGCCTGGTTTTGCTGGGGAAATACTGGGGGCAGCTGCAGAGAGCTCCTGTGGCTTGGCTCCCCTGTCCCCGTGGGCACTGCGTGCGGCTTCGGCTCTCCAGGGCTTGAGCCTACAGGAAACAATTTTACGAAAAAAAAAAAAAAAAAGCCAAAGAGTTTACATAGTGTTTGTTTGGAAATATCCCTCAAACCCATACCTGGCATTTGTCAGTGAAAGAGGTGTTTCTCATGCTCTGTGTCAGGCTTGGAGTAATTTTTTTCTTGTATCTGTCACCCAGCTCTCTCGCTGGCCCGTTTCCAGGGTGCTGCGCCTGCATTTGTGGAAATGAAGTTCCCCACGGCTCTCCACACCTCGTCAAGTGTTAATGAAATAACGGATCACACCAGAGAGCAGTTATGACACTCAGGGTCGTGGATGTGCAGAGGGCTGTCAGCGCTGAGAGCAGAGGCAGAAAGGGCGCTGGGCGCAGCGGAGGCAGCAACCGATGTGTCTGGCTCTGAGCTGGCAGATGTCTGTCAGCGAGTTGTCGTCTCTTCTTTTGGTCAATTAGCATGGTTTCAATTATATTATCAACTGCATAATGATTTCTTTTGACAGAAAGGTTGGGGAGCTGCAAAAAGTGTCTGCAAGGATTTGCTCCATTTGGTAAACGCACACGCTTTGGGCATGTCCCGCGTGTCTGGACAGACAGCATCCGAGCGGCCGGAACGTGATTGCAAAGCCCGGGTCTGCATCGCGTGTGTGAGTGTTGATGCAGAAATATCCTGGTTTGTGATGCTTGGGGGGAGCAACGTGCCACTTCATACATGGGACTTGGTGTGGGCTCATGTTCTCTACAACTCACTGCGGCAGGCTGGGGTGAGAGGGGGCTGCAGAGCATCTTATGCAGAGCATCCCTTCCACGCCAGCCTGCTCCCTGCCTTCCCAGGGCACCCAGCAGCGAGCTGGGATGGCTGGGCATGGCTGCTCCACGCCATTTCCTCCCAGCCTGATGGGAGCTGGGATATCTGGAAGGCGTGAACAAAGCTTGCAGGTTCCTAAGCGCTAGGGAGCAACCCATGGGGGACGTGCTCGGTGTGTGGATGAGGGGCTGCTGCAAGAGGGATGGTTCCAGCCTGGGAATGGTTTGCCAAACGAAAGCAAGCTGCCTGTGTGATGTACCTGGGAGCAGCATCCCCCTGCACACAGGGTGCTGCTGTGGCGAGAGCAGCCCATCTCACCCGCTGCCCAGACTGTGATGGCTTCCTGGTGCAAATGTACAGCAACATTTCCCCCAGACACCAATCCCTGCCTCTAAATATTTGCAAGGCTCCTTGTGCCAGTCTGTATTTAGTGGTGCTCGATGGATTTCTTTCTGTAGGTTTGTCCGGTCTTGTTCCTAAACCACGTAGCCATCTGCAGCAGCCCGTGGCAGGGAGGTCACCTCCTCGTGTTTATCCCTGGTTCGTCAGTCTCCCCACCCTCTCCCTGCCATGCAGATCTCTGCCCTGAGACCCCAGTTGTCTTTTTCCACCCCAAAGAGCCCTGGTCCGTCATGCACCCCATGTGCAGAAACTGTCGACTGTCCTGTTGCCCTTCTCCGTGCATTTTCCAGCTCCGCTGTATCCTCGGGATGGGGGGACCAGGACCGCACGCAGGCTGGGATTGACCAGGGAATAGTGGCATCTCTGATGTTGTCTCTACCTTTTCCTAACCCTTTCTATCAGTTTTGACAGAGAGGTTTTGCAGTTTTGACCTCCACTGAGTGCTGAGGGGACGTTTTCACAGACTGTCAGAGCTCCCGGTCTCAGAGCCCGTCACGTTCGACATGAGGCAGGGCTTTGTTTCCCCGTGTGTGTCACTTCCCTGACACTGGCTTTTGTCTTGTTTTATAGACAAGCTGCTCAGCCTCTGAAAGTCCTCCTGCAATTCTCAGAATACACCCGCAGTACCCAGAATAATTCAATATTATTAGCAGATTTTGTCACTTCTCTACTGACCTCATCTCATCAAAGGATCTGCTTGTGGAGCTGCAGGTGACCTCTCTCAGCTGGATCGCCCGCAGGTGCCTGCTGGCTGTTTCCAAGAAAGCCACTAGCTTTGGAAAAAATAAATTTGAGAGAGCCATGTCGACTCTTTCCCAATATGTCACATTTATCCATCTGTCCCCTCACGGTGCCAGTTTCCTACTCCTTATGCCAATTCTTGTTCATTTGCAGAGAACAGATGTGTCATTTATCAGTCTGGGGCTCCCTGTCTGCCTCCTGGGAAGCATTTTTAGTGTCACAGTTGCCACCTTCCAGCCCTTACATCCCCTGCTGTACCCAGACCTTGGGGGAGGCTGGGGTGTCACCCAGCTGATGTGACACCCTCCCGGTCCCTGCTGCGCTGGGCAACAGGGCTTATGTAGGGTGCTCCCAAGGAGGGAAGGGGCTGGAGTCACCACAGACATTTCTAAGCTCCTGGGGATGGCTTTTGCTTGAAGCTGTGGAAGAGGTACCTGGGGATTTGAGGGGCTGCAGGCTTCCCTGCAAGCCAGGGGAGATGCTGGCGTCAGGGCTGGCAGCCAACCCAGCGCCTGACTCAAGTGACATGCTGGCAAGTGTCAAAAGCTAAATTCAGTCCCCACATCCCCTGTGGGTGAATCATCTCCCAGCACCTCCTCCAGAGCATGCAGGAGCAGAGACCTTCTCCTCTGAGTCACCAAAAGCTGCTGCCTGGGGGACGCTGGGCTGAGTCCATACCACTCAGGGTGAAGTTTGAGTGGAAGGTTGACCCATGGAAGGCCCCGTGTCCTGTTCTTGGCCCAGCTGCCAAACAGGGCTCCTGTCCCCAGCTGAGGGTGAGCAGAAGGAGCACTTGGGGTAGCTGAAGCAGCTCCTCACTCCCAGGTGGATGGATGAGGGCTGAGGATGCACACGCACCTCTACACATGGCTGGCAAAGGCCCGGAAGATGTTGCCTGGCTTTTTCTTCCTGGTGCGTGCTCCGACCTGCCTGGGAAGTGTTTACCCAGGCGAGCAGCTACTGCTGCCTTTGGTGAGAGGAAGGGCCATGCTGTGAGTTCCAGCCCAGAGACGACAGAGAAGAGCTCCTGGACCCTCCAGAGATGGAGGAGAGGGTGGGAGCAGAGCTCCTGGTGCAGAGGTCCAGCCCCGAGTCCTTGTAGGCCACTGCAGAGAGCCTCCTGTCTCCCCTGTTCCCACGGTCTGTAAGAGTGAGCCAAAAATCACCTCCATGCAGCCATGGGTTGTCCTCCTCCTGACTGTGGACTGTGTGTGCAGCAGCTCCACTGCTGTCCTTCCCTCCTTCCTGGGGGCTCCGTGGGCCGCGGGCAGTGCGAGCAGCAGGCAGCCCCCAGGACTGCGCATCCCGCCGAGGGGCTTCCCACTGCGGCTGCGCGACAGAGCTGCCGAAATGTAGAGTCTGGCACGCAAGTGGTGCAGCCTGTGCTCCCTGATCCTCTCCCGTCTGCCAGTCCTGCCCCGTGTCCTCCACCAGTCCTACACCAGCGATGCTACGTGACAGCCATCTGTCACAGCCATCCGCCGGGATGCGGGGACTTGCCGGCAGAGTAGCATCGCGGCCGTGGTTGTGGCATCAGGGCCAGTCTCTGTGGCGTAGGCATCAAACCTGGGGCCCAACGTGCATCAGATATGAGGGACGTAAACAGTTGGGGATTGGAGTAACACCAGCTGCGGCGTGAGACGCAGATGGAGCCTGGCTTTGGCGGTGTGAATGCAGAAATCTGTCGCTGCTTCTTCCAACCTGAATCGAACTGCTGCGAATGGAAGGATGTTGCTAATGTCTCACCACGACTGCAGAAAAAATAGGAGCAGCCCGTGCCTATGGGGAGCCACGTGGGGTGTAAGGAGCTCATTTGTCTCCTTCTGGACTCCCCTCCCAAGCACAAAGAAGTCTCCTGAGGAGGGTCCTGCCCCAGCTATGTTCTTCTCACCCTGCTACCCCATGCTGCTGTCTGGGTGGTTTGGCCCAGGGAAAGCCAATATCCAGGGAAAGGTCAAATCTGAGGGCTTGGGTGGGTCCCAGGATCTTCTTGATGCCCCTCCAGGCTCTGCTGAACCCTCAGGTGAGAAGGGGATGCCCCACGGGGCACAGACCAGAGAATGGGGCTACGCTGGGCCAGGTGCCTGCATGCCAAAAGGCTGAAGAGGAATTTGGAGGAGAAACAGGCCCAGCAAATGGTGAGGAGGTGCTGGGGTCCTAGGTGGGCTTACACCGCCGGCCCTCTTTGATCCCCAGCAGGGCCCTGGTGCAGCTGCCTCTGTGTGACAGGACGGGGTGGGAAGGAAGGGACCTCTGCAATTCCTCTGGTATGGCAGAATTCTTTCAAAAAAAGCCCACCACCACAAGCTAGATCCCTCCCTCCTTGGTCACCTCTCAGGAGACGCTGAGCGTGTGTTTTCCAGGCCTGAGGATTTAATAAGAGCCATCTCCAGCAGATGTTGCTGAACATCCTCCTTGGTTACTGACAGAGGGTGGAAGTACTCTAAATCTCATGTGCCATCAGCCCTGCATCCTGCTTCCTTCCAAATGCCGGACAGATAGATTTATTGAGAACCTCTGTCTTTTCCGCATTTTAATAACAATCTCATTATCCCCATCTGCTGGGGTTGAGGTCCGCTGCTAGACCTCAAACACTGCCTCGTATTCGCTCTGTTCCCGGCAGACGCTTTTTCTCCTCCTGATGTCTTTTGTGTATTGCATTCCCTACACTCTGAAATTTCAAAGTCTTGTGTTTCTGGGTGCCACGGCTGTCTCCTCCCTAGGGAGGAAGCTCACTTGATGTCCTGTTGGACCTGGGGGATCTGATTGGGTTTCTTGGGCAGGAACGCGCAATGAGCACGTACTCAATAAATCAGCAAATCTGGGACTCGGTGGGTTCACTGGGCACGTGTTTGGCACGTGCCATGCCAGGCTGGCACAGGAGGCTCAGCTCCTCGGCAGCGCCATCCCAGCTCTCCTGTGCAGGGGCTGGAAGGAACACGGGGGGGTCACCATGAGAAGCTTCTCTCTCCAGGCGTCCTCTCCCCCCTGCACCCTGACAGCCACATCCCCACATCCGTTCTCATACTGGGGCAAGAGCCCTGCTCACAATGTGAGGACAGGCAGGACCCCACTGTGGCACCTCTCCCCCTTCGCTGCATGCCGCTGCATGGCTTCACCTCTGCGGTGGTCCTGCTTTTTGCAGCATCCTGCCTCTGGCTCCCTTTCCCTTTGGGGGTGGCTGACAACAGCCTTCAGGGGATTCAGCCTGCGAGCAGGGCCGAGAGTGAGTTTGGGCGAATGGTGTGTGCTGAGGGAGGGGTGTGGAGGATTTGGGGGCACAGGTCTGCAGCCAGGGCTGTGCATGGTGGCTGCAGGGGGTTCGGAGGGCAGGGGAAACAGTCAGTGCTGGGTGGTGGGTGAGCTGGGGTGGTGGTGGCTGGTGATGGGGGTGTGTGCGGGGGTAACAGTCAGAACACATGTAAGCGTGCCGCTTGCCACTGCGATGGCCTTGGCCTCCACGGCCATGCTCCGATGCACAGGTCCCACCGCACCGCTCCCAGTGCTGCTTCCCTGCTCTGCGTGCTTGTCACCGCTGACCCCTACCAGCAAACCCAGCCCTGGGCTGTGCCCCAGGGGACGTCCTCCAACCCGTGTCCTGGCCCCGTGTGTCCGGGGGCTCAGCCTCCTTCCCGAGCCCCTTCCCCTGGCTTGTCCTGCTCACTCCCGTCCCAGGGGTGAATTGTGGGGCTCCACGATGTTTTGGTGACTCCCCCGCAGTGATCTGCTCCGCGGGTCCTGCATGGGGCTGGTTTCACGGACCCCTCCCAGGCAGTGGATTTGCCATCGAGGGACCCTTCGATCGCTCCCGTCCCGTTAGCAGTTTCCCCGCTGCCACCGCAGCCGCCTTTCCTCGGCTCCCGGAGCCGGGCCACGCTGCGGGGGCAGCGGGCAGCGGCTGCCAGAGCCGGATCAGGCCCGCGGTCCCCGGGCTCCGCAGCAGCAGGACGGACGGGGCGGCGGGGACCCCCGGGAACGGGGGGAAAGGCGAGAGGGGGGGAGCGATCCTGCCCCGGGGCCGGGGCGGGACGCGG
>WHYT01014415.1:188758-216427 GCA_009806455.1 Tetrax tetrax
ATGAGCCACCGCAGGAGGTGAGTGTCCCCGCACGGGCACCCCGTCGTCCTCCCTGGGGTGCCCCGGCCTCACGGATGCTCTGGGACCCTCAGCGCCCCTCTGCGAGGAGCAGGGCCGGGACCCCTGGGGCAGGTGGAGCCCAGGCACCGAGGGCGGGCCAGGGCCAGGCTGCGCGGGGGCTCCCGCTCCGCGTCCCCCCGTGCCCCAGCAGCGCCGGCATTCCGGTCACACGTCAGCGGCGCTGCGAAGGCGGCCCCGACTTCGCCTCCAGCTCCCGCGGGAGCCGGGTTTCATCCCCAGCAGGAAGCGCGACTCGCCGAGGTGCGAGAGCGCAGGCCCTGCCGGCCACCTTCCCCCTCTCCCTTCTTGCCATTTCTTTGCAGCCCAGTGCTTGGTGCTCTACAGAGGTGAAGACCTTCCAGCGCGGGAAGGCCCCTCACGGCACAGGACTGTCTCCGGTGGCCTCTGACACTGGGGCCGGTGGCCCTGGGCCTCCTTCCAGCCTGCGCTCGGCGGCATGGATCTCCCTCTGCCCGCTCGCCAAGGACGGCCGGTGCCAGCGGTGGCGGACGGGCCCCTCTGAGCTGCCGTGCTGCTTTGTCAGGGAGCCTCAGCGCCTCTTTGTCTGCCGCCTCCCAGCCGGCTTCTCGGGGAGCAAGAGCGGAGCCTGGCGCTGCCGGTGCCAGAAAGGAGGCGAGAAACATCCCCAGTGAGAGGCAGGAGCCGGGGAGAAGCTCCCTGTGGGGAGACGGGCTCCGAGCGTTGTAAGGACCCGGTAAAGGAATAAACCCGCCAGGGCTGCGGCCGTCAGTGCCGGGCTTCTTGGCAGAGAGGCTGATGTGGGGACTGCGCAAATAAAGGCAGGAGGGGTAATTAGTGCCCGCCAGCGCTGCTGCCTGCAAGACGGGGCTTGTCGAGCGAACTCGACGGGATTGCAGATCTGGCTGGCGGAGGGAATGGTGGATACAATGATCCCAGCCGTGGTCCTGGCAGAGCTGGGCGGCACGACAAAACAAGTGCTGGGCAAAACCTGCTCGGGAGTTTTTTAAGCAGATAGAAAAACTCGTCGCTGGTGGATCTTGGAAAGTTGCTCATACTGACTAATCGCTTTCAGGAGGTTTCTGGAGGGACCTGGCAGAGACACCCTTTTGAGCCAGGATCCTGTAAACTGTCCGTTGCGGGCAGCAGAGGAGGAGGAGGGTGCTGGCAGCGGGGACCGGAGGTGCCGTTGCGGTGATGCGGTTTGCTGAGGCAGGCTGTATGGTTTTTCTTCTGGAGCGCGTGGTGTGGGATCCGAGGGATCAGGAGTGGGTGGTGGTCATAGGAAGGACTTGGGCTGTGATGTGCAAAGGGCTGAGTGGGAGCTGTGGGAAGTGGGCGCTGCCGACAGGTACAGCCAGGGCTGTGTGGGCATCTGAGGGCTGGGGAGAAGCCGGGAAGTTTAGAGAAGAGCCAAAAGCTGGGATACATTTGGTGAAACCTTGCTAACAGCACAAGGCCGAAGAAGACCCTTCATCTTATCCAAGATAGACAGTGATTAGATTATCTCCTGATCTCCTGTGTGCCTCTGTGGGGAGGAGGTTTCCAATTCTTCAGGGCTCTGGTACGTGATGGATACAGGCAGGCTGGCTGAGGCCGGAGATAAGGTGGGGAATATTTGATAGTGTGTGCGGCTGCTCATGAAAACAGTTTTTCTGGAGGCACCGGAGAGTGTCCACCACGTGGAGCGTCTCTGTTGGGCTTGAGTGGCCTTTGCAGCTCCCATCTGCTGATTTTGACCCTCCTGCCTGGACCATGCGGTGCTTTGCCGTCGTAACACAAGTTGTCTTATTTTTCTGCCTTGCATGGGAACTGCAACATCTTGTGAGGACCCACTTAGAGTGAGCTCTGCAGTGATTTGTGCTCCATTACAAATGCTTGCCGGACGTGGCAAGGGCCAGCACAAGTCTTCTCCATCTGCTTGGTCTGGGCAGTCCTTTCCCTACAGCAGTGGACAATGGACTGGCCGGGTACGGCTCGCCTGAGCGAGGCAGAGACCCTGGAGATGTCTTCTCTGCCGTGTTTGGATGAGGCGTGAGGAGCAATGCCACCAGGATGCAGCGGGGAGAGATTCGGTGAGGGACCTCCCTGCGTGGGGACGCCTGTGCCCAGGGCACGGTGTGCTTGGGGATGAGGTTGGGGATCTGCCTGAGGAGGACTTTGACTCGTGCCTGCCAGGTCTGGTCGCTGACATTTTTGCTGGGAGCGCAGGGTCAGTGCTGCGGGGTGTGGGATCGGCTGGCCAGGAAGCTCTTGGGCGTGTGTCTTTCCTGTGAGAGCCTCCCCGTACTGAGTCATCCTGTGCGATGCCGTGCTGAATGCCCCGCACCCCCTCCTCCCGTGCCACGGGTGCAGCCGTGGGGTCACCGCCTGGCCCAGCCGTTCCCCTTGGGCAGGGGACCGAACCCTCTTTGGAAGGCCAGGGCTCAGTTTGCTTTTGGGTTCAACTTCTGTGTCTGCTGAAAGCCCAGCTGTCAGAGGGGTAAAACTGAGGAAATTTTGCACTTGACAGAGAGAATGAACTGAGTTTGTTTGTAGCTCAGAGTGACTTCAGCGTGAAACCCAGCAATCTCCTGGGGGGACCCCAAACACGCTTTATCTCCAGGGCAAGAAACTTGTTTATAAAGTGAAGGATCTTCCTATGTGTTGTTTGGGAACCTCTCTGTAGAGTGGAGCATCTTGTCCTGGCAAAATGGCAAAAGGTGGGGGCAGGTGGGATGTTTGTAGGCAAAATGGGCTGAAGAGCCCCCGCTCTGCCCTGGCATCTCAGTGTCTGAGCTGTAAACTCTCTTGAAAAGGCGCCGACTGTCACCTTTCCTGGTGGGCAGCGTCAAAACTGTTTTGGTGCGAGAACGCACTGATTATCTGGCCCTTTGCCATAATCTTCTTTTTGGCTTTCTTTTTTTTTTCATAGAATCATAGAATAGTTTAGTTGGAAGAGACCTTTAAAGGTCATCTGGTCCAACCTCCCTGCAAGGAGCAGAGACATCTTCAACCAGATCAAATAGCTCAGAGCCCCGTCCAAGCTGGCTTTTTCTTACAGTTGACATAAATAATAGAGCGAGAGCAGCCTGGGGACTGCAGCAGGGATCTGGGAGTGCATTGCCACGGCAGAGAAACGCGTGAAAAACGCTCACGTGTGCTAAAAGGATGTGTGTCCAAGTGCTGGTGATGCCTGGCTCTGCACCAAGAGCTGTCCCAGGTCGGTGGCGTTGCGTGTCAGGCGTGCGCTTTGCACCCGAATTATTTAAAATCCAGCAAAGATTGTGCTGTGCGTGAGCAGGCAGTGCCTTGGTACCCAGGCATCTCAGTGGTGCGCTGGGAGGTGAGCGAAGCGTGGAAATGCCTGGCCTTTGACCGGACCGGGGCAGGTCTGGGGCATCCCTGGGAGCTGCCCGGCCCGTGGCTGCAGCCCCCTCCTGCCCTGGGGGAGCAGCAGTCACAGAGACCCCCACGCTGCTCGCGAAGTCCAGCACTCGGATTAGGAAATGTCAGAGATGCAGTTTCCCGGGCAACCTTAATTCGGCCCCACGTGGAAGGGCATTAGGATGCAATCGGTAATTCCGTGATCCCCGCTCTTCGCCCTCTAAGTTCCTGGTGCTGGCTGGAGCCTCCAGCCTCGGGGCTCGTGGTACCGTTCTCGCTTGCTTGCCTGGCATCCCGAGGTTGCAGTGCTCCTGGAGACAGTTGATTTGCTTTCCCAGCTTTTCCATGGCTGTCCACTGTAATATCTGATCATTTCAAAAAGGAATTAGTTTGTTCTCAGCACCCTACGGTGGGAGGCTCAGCTCCTATGAAGCAGCATCCTTGAGTGGAGGAGTAAAGCCAGTGTGGCAAAACCCAGCCAGACCTAGGGAGCTTGCAGACTGAAGCCCCTGGTCTGAGCCGTTTGCTCTGGGTCTGAGCTAAGCCCAGCAGATCCCATCTAATTGCTGCTGAGCACCTCTGCACCCCCCTGCAAGCAAAATTCCTGGTTTTAGGGCTCTCAGCAGAGACGTGTTGAGGTTCCCCACCATCCTTTGCTTTCTACACCTGGAGGCACCTGAGTGGGGGCCACCCTGCGACCTTGCTTCGGCTCGTGTGTCCCACCTTCCCTGGGAAGACAGACCCAGGCGCTGAGGAAATATGAAAGGGGCTTTCCTCTGGAAGCGTGACCACCGTGTGTGGAGGAGCCTCTTGGCTGCCGAGCTGCTGCGCTGGTGCCCTGCCTTGTCTGCAGCTGCTCTGTGTTTACGGGGTGGGAGATGGTGGGTCTAGGGCTGGCGCCAGCATCGAGCTGGGTCTGTGTCTGTCTAGCAAAGTGCATCCAGGAAAAAGGGTTCGTGGCAGGTTTGAACGCGGGCAGGTTGGGCTGAGGGTGGGAGGAATGAGCAGGCAACCCCTTTCTGAGCCCAGGAGGGTCAGCAAACAGCGTTTCACAGCCCGGCCGCACGCGTGGGGCTGTGAGAGCTCTTTGCGAAGGGTGAGCGTGGGGCATGGCGCTGCCCGCCCACCCGCCTCGCAGGCGCTTGCGTGTCGATCCTGTGCGCTTGTCCGTGTCGGGACGTCTGCCAGTGTGCTCCTGCCTCCCTCGGCACCGGTATGCGTCCGAATGAGCTGTCGCTGGTGCGGGGCTGTGCTCTGCAGATGTCGTTGCGGCGGAACGAAAGCCTTTTTGCAGCTTTCTGAAGATGCGGGTGCAGCCCACGGGATCTCCTGGCTCTCCCGAGCAGCGGGCGCTGATCTGCCCTCAGGATCTCACAAGCAGTGGGTGGGAAGCACCTGCTTGCTGCAGGCTGAGCCCCTCTTTGCCTTCAGAAGGTCTTTAGAAAACAGAGGGGCTTCCAACAGTGAATTTGCAGTCACTGTTGCTCCTCTCCCTGGCCCATGGGTGTTAGGTGGGGTCTCAGTGACCAAGCAGCTGCAAAAGTCATGGTGACTCAGATTTCCCTGGGGAGTTTGGCCCCGGTGGTGGCAAGCAAAGGGCTGCAGCCCCCTGGGCTCAGCGTTGTCCCTTGGTGTCCCCGGTGTCCAGTGGGGGCTGAGAGATGCTGCGCCTCCCTCGGATGATGGAGGTGAGAGCAGATTTCCTGCCTCCCACTGCAAAGCCAGGGGCTGGCTGTTCCTGCAGCTCCGTCCCAGCTCGCTGGCACCAGGCCTGCAGAGCCAGCGGGAGGTTTTGCTTTTTCACTCTCGTCCGGTAGAGCCCGGTACCCCGAGCAGCCGTCTGTCCTGCTGCTGCCTTGCCGAGGGGTGAGAGTGTCTGCCTGCTCCCACGTTTGAGCCCTCTTTGCGCTCGCCTGGGGTGGCTGTGAGCCCGGTGGCTGGCAGCATTTGTTCCAGGGATGATGCTCTGCGGCTCACTTGTTCCCCAGTACAGAGGGGCCAGCCTTGGAGAGCTGCCGCAGCTCCCCGCTGCATCGCCGCCCAGGGAGCCGGAGCCGGGACGTTTACGGAGGAGCTGGTGAGCTGGGGCGCAGGGAGCCACGTTCCTCCCACAGTTTGGAGGGATGCGAAGGCTCAGGGCTGCGCCGAGGTGTTTACAACTCCAGTTCCTGTTCCCTTTTCCTGCTGGGTTTTGCTGCTCAAGGCTATTGTCGGGCTGTTTTGCACAGGAAGGAGGAAGAAGTGTTTTGTTGTAAGCTGATTATGGGAGCCGGAGAGGAATGCATGAGCGGCCCTGGTGTCCAGGGCTGGCCAGGAGCAGGGACAGCATGGTGGTGAGGACAGAGCCTGGCACTGCGTGGGATTAGGCAGCCGCCGCACCGTGCTCAGGCCGTTTGGTCCTTGCTGTAGGAGCTCTGTGTAGCTGGCATTGTGGCAAAACTCATCTCGCTGGATGGTCCAGGGTGGACCTTTGCATCCTGGTGGGCGAGCAGACTCCAGCAAAGGTGCTTGGGTGCACCCAGACCCTGCTGGAAATATTGCCTGGCCCCGTTTTGGGACCAGGCTTTCAGGCTGGAGGTGGGACGTACAGCTGCAGGCTTGCTGGGGACTGCGGCATCGTGTGATGGGTGATCCGGCCAGGAAGCTGCTGAGGTGCCAGAGCAGGCCTGTGGCTCCAGCGCTGGAGGGGATCAAACTCTGGGGTGTGCCCCATATCCTGCTGCAGGATTGTCTCCTTTTCACTAGTAAGGGCAAACCTTGGGCTTTTTGTGCTGTCCATGTGACACGGCACTTGAGAGGCTCCTGGTCCTGCTTCCCGGTGACTCCCGATCGTGTGCAGGAGCCCTGTCTGGTGCTTCCTGGGACGTGTGTGGAGATGCTGCTGGGGCCTGGGAAAAAGGAGAGAGGAAGCTGTAGGCTGTTTGTAGCCCTTTTGTTAAGAAATGTCTTCAAACGAGCCTGCAGGAGCCCTGGAAGATAACCAGTGAGTTCCCAGTCGTGCCAGTGCTAGCTGACACCCCTGTACTAGGATCTGCGCCCCTTCTCCGCCTCGGGTGAGGAATCACAGCTGCATGCAGGGAGAGCATCTGCGTGTGGTGGCAGGGGGACGGCGCTGCCGGCAGCCCCACGCCGCGGTGGGGGCCTTACCGGGGCGTCTGCGTGGGCGCTGGCAGCGCTGAGCCGATGGTAAGGGAGGAGGCCGGGCCGCCTTCTGCTCTGCTTGGCTCTGTCCCAGCTTTTGGGACAAAGGCTGGAGCGTTTCCACGGCTGAGCGCTGGTGCCTGGAAAGCCGCCGGCTGCCAGCACCTGCTCTGCGGGGCTGCCATGATGCAGGCTCGGGGTCCCGGCTGCCTCTCTGGCTGCTGCTAGTAGAGCTTGTGGTGAGGTTCCAAGGGGCTTCAGCTGGTCCCTGAGCCCCCGCCAAAAAGGCAGGGAGTACCCTAACCCTTCTTCTACCCTCTTCCAGCTGCCTGTCCTGGAGGACTACGCAGATCCCTTCGATGCGGCGCAGGTGGCTGGCAGCCAGGCAGGGCTGGAGAAGGTGGCGGAGAACGATGGATACATGGAGCCATATGAAGCCCAGAAGATGATGGCTGGTAAGGAGGAAGGCTCTGTGAAAAGGCCGCTCTTTGCGCCTCTGTTCCCTGCTGTGTGAATTTGGTGGACGCCGTACGCTGTTCCTTACAGCCCTTTACAGCACTGGGTCCTCCAGACAAAGCAGACCTGGGTGATCACTGTGGTGGTGCACGGCCACTTTGCCGGCAGATTTTCACAGCGTTAGCCGTGTGCGACGGGCCTGCCGTAGCCAGAGCACTTGCAAAGGTGACCTGAGCAATCGGCACCTTGATGTTTCTGCCTGTGGTGCTGCCCCCCGGGAGCACGGTGTCTGCCTGCCAGGCTAAGCCAGGGGAGACCTGACATTCGATGCATCTGGCGTAAAACTAAGATGGATGTGGGAGCCGTCTAATTCGGTTAGGACTGGGCCAGAGCGTGCTGTTGTCTGCCGCAGCGGTGGGGTCCCCAGTGGGCTGGTTTATGGCTGGAAAGCAGGCGAGGCGAGAGTGTGCGCTCCCCAAGGCATCGCTCTAACTGCTGCCGGCGCACACAGGGTTGCCGAGCGAGTTTGCACGCTCCAGGCTCTGGCTCTGCTTTGCAGTCCCGTGGTTTTCCTGGAGTGAGTGGTTTCTGGAAAGCTCATGTGGCTTTTTGGACCAGGCCATTGCATTTCTTGGAAAAATCAGCAAGCGGCGAGAAGGCTGCTTATGTCCGTGGGACAGAGTTTTGTTTTGCTTGAGGGAAGGGCATTTTATTAAACTAGCCATGCTGGGTGCCCAGGGAAGAAACTCAGCCCCGTTGCTTGCAAGGAGTCAGGCTCTGGGACGCTCTGTCCCCACAGACCCTGCTTTGCAGGACTGCCGGAGAGCGGGGGATGTTGTACGGTAGGGACAGAAGGCATCTTGGTGCTATGGACTGCTCAGGACCCAGCTGCCCAGAAGTTCAGGCGCTTTTGTCAGGTGCTTGCTGGAGTTTTGAGGGTTCTCCTCCATCATTGATTCTCCCTACCCCATGTCACCCTCGGGTGAAATCGAGCCCTTTCATCTAGCAGGGTGTTGGGGACCATGGCCGAGCTGTGTTGGGCAGAAAGCTCATGGTCTTTTCCCTCTTCTCCGGCTAGAGATCCGCCAGAAGGGCTTACGGGAGGCTCCCGCCCGGCCTCTGCACCTCTACGACACTCCCTATGAGCCTGTGCTTGGAGGGCTGGACGTGGAGGGTGACCGCCCAGCTTGCCCCAGGCCCAGGGAGTCCCGGCTGCCCGAGGATGACGAGCGACCGCCGGAGGAGTACGACCAGCCCTGGGAGTGGAAGAAGGAGCGGATCTCCAAAGCCTTTGCAGGTGAGTGATGGGAGCAGCCATAAAGGATGGGTAGCAGCCATAAAGCAACTGATGCTGCATTGCGTTTTGCAGGCGGGAAGCTGGCTCCTTGAGATTCCTTTTGGGGGTCAGTAGCGTTGGTCTCTGCATTTCCGTGGCTTGGGGAGCGCCCATGCGCTTGCAGAGGCTGTTTCTCTTCAGCAGGGAGCCGGGCTGGGTGGAGTGGTGGATGGAGCTGCCTACGCAGCCTCTCCAGTGCCCATCTCTCATTGCCTCTTCCCCCCTCTACTGATCGCAGCCTCCCGTGCAAGCTGACCTCCCCCTCAACCCTGAATTGCAGGGGAGAGGCTCGACCCTGGGCTCAAGCAGATTCCTCCTTCCTCGAGGCCGGAGGAGAGCCGGGCGCTCACCCGGGAGCCTTTGGCCAGGCGATTGTCCAGCCCCCTGACCTATTTATCCGTGCCGCGGGATCGATTGTGTTTGTGTTTGTTAATGAGGAAATCCATGCTGTGCATTAGCGCTGGCTCCTCTGCCGGCGCTGGCTAATTGCCACGCTCTTATCTAGGATGCATTTTAATTGCAGCAGCGTGCGCCTGCGCCGTGGCCGGCATGCACAAGGTGCTCGAGCAGGTGGTTGTTGCTGCTGCGGAGGGATGGTGGCAGAGAGAGATGTGGAGATTCAGGCTTAGGAGTGGTTCACCTTTTGGGTTTGGGCTCTGTGAGCTGGAGGTCTGTGTGCTGGACTTGGCGCCACGGCGGCTGCTCGTGCCTGGAGTTGTGCTCACGTGGCTGGGACTCGGCTGGGCGCAGGGCCGGTGTGCGCAGCACGCTGTGCCGAGGATTCGGCTTGTCGGGCTCCGTCATGAAACGCGGTGCGCTGACGGACCGGGTTTGCTCTGAGGTGTCTGTGTTCTGGGCCGCCTTACTCAGTGTCCCTGGGTGGAGATAGCGTGTTCACAGGTCTGGCTCGCGCATGGATGCAGGTGGGCGCAATCCAGGGCGCTTCAGGCTTGCTCCATGTCCCCAGGGAGTCAGGTGGCCGTGCCCTGGGCCATGTGAGGACCTGCTGCCTGTTCTCTTCCGGAGTCAGAGCAGGTCCTGCTGTGGCTCGCAGGGCATTTCCCGTCTCCTGTGATGCCGGGACCTCTCTGCTGGCCTTTTCCCCCTTTGAGGGGCCTGCGAGACCCCTGCTGATGGGCACCCGGTACTGGCATGAGGAAGTAACCCCAGGTGTCTGGCAGGGGAATGTGGACCCCATGGAGTAGCTGGGATGCGCCAGGGGCAAGGTGGATGCACGAGCAGGACAGATGGCAATGAGACCCTTGGCCAGGGTCCCCTGGATGGACATGCACGTGGGACTGGGGGGGATTGCAGGCTCCCCCCTATTCCAGAGATGGCCAGCTGGGAAAGCTGCTGGAGGAGCAGGGTCTCTCCATTGGGAATGTGCCCCACTTCAGCCCTGTTCCTGCTCGGTGCTGGGGAGGGGACGAGATGAACAAGCTGGTGTAGGTCTCCTGGGAATTTGGTCCTCAGGTCTTTCCCCCTACAACTACTCTCCTTCTCCGTGGGCCTGGTGTTGCTGACATGTTTTTTCTAAGCCCTTTCTTTCTCTCTTTCTCTTTCTTTCTCCTTCTTCCCCCTGCCCCCATCTAGTTGAAATCAAGGTCATTAAAGACCTGCCATGGCCACCGCCGGTGGGACAGCTCGACAGCGGTGAAAGCCCCCCGGACGGTGAGGCCGGTGCCTCCGTCCCTCCGCAGCATGGCCAGCCCAGCTATGAAGACGCCAACGGTGGGTCTTACGCGACAGCGAGGTGGCCAGAGGGGCTGCGGCCGGTGCTCGCTGTGACCCTGCCTTGCTGCCCCGCCAGCGCTGAGATGCTGTGACGCCTCGGAGCTTGTCCGAACCTGGCAGGGCTCTGCCTGCTGCCTGTGGGCGCTGCCAGACACCCACCTTCCTCCTCCATCTTCCCCCAGCTCCTCCTGGTCCGTTCAGTTGTCCTGCGCCAGATGCCAGACATTTATCCTCGCCTCTTCTGCATCTTCTCTAGCTCCATGATGCCTCTTTGCATGCAGCAGTCGAGCTGCATCGGGGGATTATTTGGTGGCAGAGTTATTACCTTCTCTTTTGTTCTCTCTTGGCCTCCAAATTCCCAATATTTGATGGCTGCTTTTATGATCTTCTTGACAATTGCTGTGAGCATTTAGCTGATGTTTTCTTGTGACTCGTAATACCCAGGTCCCTCACAGGTATGGTAGCAGCAAATTCAGATCCCACCCCTGAAGCTGAGGTTGTTTTTTCCCTGTACACCTTGCTTCATCATTCAGCACTGCTCCGTTTCCTCCGATATTTTATTACCTTGCTGCTCCATGGCAGGAGGTCCCTCTGGATTCTTCGCTCTCATTTTTGCTATCTTGAACAGCTAAACCTCCCTGGTACACTTTGTCATCTCAGGTTTGCCTTGTTGTGAAGCCTTTTTTTTGCGTGTGCCAAGCAGCAGAGCCCCTGTGTAAATCCCCGTTGGACTCTGCTGGCAGCCTCGCTTATGAAAGCCAAATATTGTTACTTCTGTTTTAACCTGTTATTAATATTGCAGGGACCTTGCTCTTTGCTGTGCTGGATTAGGGTTTTGAGCATTAGGTGGGGGAAGTTGTCAAAAGCCGCCCAGGCTTTTGGGGTTGGGCTGCCGCTCGTGCGGAGAACGAGGACGGATCCGCGAGACGTGACTTTTCCTCTGGAAAGCGGTGGCTGCGCCCCGGCGTGCCGTGTCTGCCCGTGCGTCACTAACGCTGCTCCTGGTAGACAGTGCGACGTGCCAGGTGCAGATGTCTGATTTCCTTATCTGCAGTTAGCCAGGTCTCTGCGGAGCTTCGCAAAGAAAGAGCAGCGTGGCTGTTGCTGCCTCCCGGGTGGGTGCGAGCACGAGGTTGCACGTGACAGCCGATTTGGCTGCCGATCGTAGGGGCACTCCAGAGTGATGCGCTGCTCTGCCGGGGCCGCGTCGGGGTACCGTCCCAGACCTGCAGGGATGCTACAGGCTGAGATCAGTCCTCAGACAGAAAGGTTTTGGCAGGGGGAAACTCCCTGATCCTCTTCCTACAGTGAATGCAGGTGTCAAGAAAAATTAATTTCTTTGCTACATAGCCTCTCCTCTTCCCTCCTCGTTTATTATCCCCGCAGTCACTGTGACATGCATCCTGCTCCTGATGAACACATCAGTTTGTCATTTTTCCTGGTTTTAGCAACACAGAGTCTCTTTTTTTTCCCTGACTTGCTTTGTTGTGTTAAGTTTATCTTGCAGAATTTTGTCTCATTTTCTACTTCCCCTGTCTGGGGGTGACTTGAACTTCTTGAAGGATGTCTTCTTACTCCTGGGGGCTTGTTTTTAATATCCTGTTTAATCATGCACATGCCTCTGCCTCTCTGTGGCAGGTGCAATGCATTTCTTCTGAGCCTCTAACTCGATGACTTCATGCTGCCAGCAAACACTTCAGTGTTTTGATTGTCTGGCTTTTTAACCATCGCCCCAATTTATTAAGGTGTTGAGTTGAAATTGAAGCCTGGATGTTATCTACAAGGGCAAGCTTGGCCAGGGAAAAGCCAGACCGCTGTAGAGGCAGGGCTTGTCAAGCCTTACTGCAGGGTATCTCCTCCCCAAGCTCCTTCTCGGGGGGGTTTAAGCCATGCTAAGCTGCGGAGGATTTTGGCTGGGTTTCCTTTCAGCTACCTTCTTCTCTTCTCAGTGCTGGGGGGGCTGGAGACCTGCTGACCTGCATGGGGCCCAGACACAGTGTCCCTCAAATAGCCACCTTAGAGGATGCCCTGCTAGAGAGAAAAATGTCCCTCTCTGGGTATTTTTTGCCTCTGCCCTCCAGCAGAGTGGCCTCAGCATCGCCCTGCTTTTGCCTCTCCCTCCAGGGGAGCATGGGGAGGGGGGAAGCTGCCCAGCTCAGGACAGCTCGTCCAGCTCCCCTTGTCCTGGGAGCTTCGGTGCCTGGGCTCAGCCACCTCCGGGGCAACCGTGGCTCCGCAGCGTCAGCCACCGACAGCCTCACGTCAAGGCAGCTCTGCCCGATCGATAAGTAATTTGTGTGAGGGGGCTCGCGTTGCAGGGGAGCAATAATGAACTCTCTGGAGGAGAGAGAAACAATATTGTTAATGCTGAAATCATCCCGCACGGAAATAACAGTCGGCGGGAGGCTGGGTCCCCGGGGCACGTCTTGGTTAATCCCCTGCCGCTTGCTGGACAGCATGCACCGGGCCGCCGCGCTTTGTCAGTGCACGGGAGCCCGTGGCTGGGCTGGCGCCGGAGAGGCGGCTGCGTCAGGAAGGCACCTTGCAGTCGAAATGTCCCCCCCAACCAGGGAATTATTTTTTTCACCCTAGGAGGTTTACTTGTGCCAGCAGAAATGTGTCTGTCGTTTCCAAACTGTCTGGTCCCTTTAGCTCCACTTCCCCTCCTCCTCTTTTTTAAAAATTTAATTTATTATGTTTTTCCCCAAGACTGGAGATTCTCTCCTTGCTGCTTCTCACTTAACTCTATGCTGCAACCACTGAATCTCTGGTTCCATTAGTGAAACCTCTCTGAGCGTTTGAAACCTCCCTGGAAAATATTTTCAGGGGCTCAGGTGCTGCGAGGACCCCAGCCCTGGTGTGGTGGGGACCCAGCCTGGTCTACCCTGGGGCACTGCAGTGAGCAGCAGGCCCTTCCTTAGATCAGGGGGACGGGGCAGCCCGAGGGGACTCAGCATGGTGTGATGTGGCTCTGATTCTTTCTGCGGGCTCCCTCCATGGAGTGAAAGCTCGGAGCCCAGCCTGTCCGCCTGTCCCCACCGCCGGCTGTGACGCGTGTCTGTCTTGCAGGTCCATCAGAGGGGCTGGGGTACGGCCGCACCTCGCCCTGCAGGGAGGAGAAGGCCAGGGTTGCCCTCAGGCACGGTTCCAGCAGCCTCAAGAACACGAAGATGCTGATCGCCGAGCCTGGCCCCTTTGTCGGAGAGAGGATTGACCCTGCCCTGCCCCTGGAGAGCCAGTGGTGAGTCCTGCCTGCCCCGAGCAGCTGCCCGACCCCTCCACCTCCTTCAGGATCCCTGTGGCCACACCATGAGGAGCCCTGGGACAGACCTGCTTCTTCTTTTCTTCCCTGGCCCCACATTTCCATCTGCTTGTCTCTGCCACCCATGTCACAGTGGTGGTGTCCCCATGTGCCCTCTGCACCCCTCTGAGTTGCTCGGTGGAAGCCCTGCCCCTTGTCCCTCAACCCTGGCAGTACCACCCACGTCCCTCTCCCTGAATGCGGCTGCTGTCCCCGGGGAGGTGCCAGGGGTGCTGGCATTGCTGCTGCCCCGGGGCAGAGTCCTTCCTGAGGCATCCTGGCACAGCCCGTCCCTCTCCCACCTCCAGCTGGTACCACGGGGCCATCAGCCGGACAGACGCGGAGACGCTGCTGCGGCTGTGCAAGGAGGCCAGCTACTTGGTGCGCAACAGCGAGACCAGCAAGAACGACTTCTCCCTCTCCTTGAAGTGAGTGAGCCCGGGTGGGGCTGGGGGGTGGCTGGACCTGCAGCAGAGGTGACTCCTCGCGGGTGGGTGCCCCACGAGAATGTGTGCTCGTGCTGATGGGTAACTCTGAGATGGTCAGAAATGGCTGGAACACGAAGCCTGCACTTCTCTGCAGCGTGGAACCGACTTCTGGTTTGGTGTCTGGCAAAAGTATCTCTCGAGAAGGCTTGTAGGGAGGCACGCTGCTCTTCCCTTGGCAGCGCTAGTGATCCCTCAGACGGATAAAGTGGTGTGCCTTGCCGCTCACTTCAGTGTATCTGGTTACAGCTTCCAACTCTGGCTTCTCGTTATCCCGGTTTTTTTGTAGCTTAGTTTCATGGGAAAAGAAAGCCTGTGCGATCCCATTGTTGATGGAAACATGGGTACTGATCCCTGCCTCCCCAGCCCACGTAATCATTGAAGCTGTTGCTCAGCCACGCGGTAGAGAGGGCATTACCCTGCTTTGGTTTCCCAGCAGGGAAACCTCACCCCCACAGCACAGCTTGGTTTCTGCTTGAGTTTTTGGGAGAGATCTTTGCACCCTCCTCAAGTTTTCCAGATCCCCTGAGTGCCAAAACTACATGAAGCATTGCTGCATGTGTCGTGCCCGGCAGGAGCTCTTCCATGACAGCTCTTGGGGCAGCCTGAACCCATAAAATCAAAGCTGTTACTGTCCTGAAGATGATGATGGACTAGCAAATACGTTCTTGCTCTTTTGCTGGACAACTATATTAGCTCTGCTTCTGGCAGATGTGAAAAACGTATTTATTGAGCACCTCAGTCATCTTTGCCCAACAACAGACCATGTATCCCTACGCTTTTCTCAATACACTTTAAGTTTCCCCAGTCTCTGTACCTGCATTGCTCCCTGGGGGTTTCAGCCTCCTCTGTTTATTTCCCAGTGACACAATTGTGAATTAGATTGCTCCATCTCTCTCTCTCAGGTTTTTTTTTTTTCACATTTTGCTGCCTTTAGCACCAAACCAGGGCAGAAGTTTAGCTGAAAATATTCTTTCTTCCTTCTGTGCTCGTAGCTTTTAGATCAGTCAACAAGCCTTTCTGGAAAAGCTTGCTCCTTTCCTTTATTTTGTCAGAATTTTCAGTGATGTTTTGATTTTCTCGGTATTTTTTCCTTGCCCTGGCTTGTAAGCAATTTTAAAACAACAGCTTCTGGTTGTTGATGAGTTGTATTTGAGCCTTCGAGGGGTCCTCTCAGCCATCACCTTGTGGGTGGCATTAGCCAGCGTGTGCGTTGGAGAGCCTGGGAGGTGGCACTGGGGTTGTTGATGGGGCCTCCGCCCTCACCAGCATGGGTGCCCCTTTCCATCACTTCTCTACAAGCCAGTCACCCATTTCTTTGGGTTTTTTTTTCCTTACTTCTTACTGCCCATCCTTAGCCTCCTGGCAAAAATGGCCAAATCCTCTTCTCAGCCGGTGTGTGTGGCTGGGACGTGGCCCTGCAGCGGTGTGCCACCTCCCCAGAGGAGACTTCAGCCCATCCAGGAGCTGCCTGGGCACTGCCTGTCCACTGGCTGTGCTTGCAGAGCCCACAGCCTCGGAAGCATCATTTTTACTCCATTGCCTTTCTCTGTAGAGCCTTTTCAAGGAAAATCTCCTGGGATGCTTTTTATATAGCTGTAAGCTGGCTGTCTGCGTCTCTTTTTTTTTTTTTTTTTTTAACTCTTCTTTTTTTTTTGCCTCAAGAAAGGAGGCAAAGCTGAGGAGATGGTCTGAAAGAGAGCTCTGCTGCTGACCTACAGCCCTTTTGTGCTGCTTTAAAGGAAAATATGCACAAGAGAGAGTGGCTGTACCATAGTGTGTCAGGTAGCCGGAAGGATTTAACCCTGCCGTGACAGTCCTGGCTGGTCCAGCCCCATGTTGCCTGTTGTGCCAGGGTTGTAGTGTCATTGCCTCAAACACTCGGAGAATGAGTCCCTCCTGGCTCGCACCTCAGTGAGAGTGGCTGAGGGCACTCTGCAAAGGTTTGGGTCCTTCCTCACGTCTGTAAGGTGCTCAGCAGGGGCAGCACCTGCCCCTCGTCCTCGTCCCGTCCCTGCTGCTGGCTGCGAGGCTGCTGGGTTTGCAGCGTGCTCCCGCAGGCATCTCTCCTGGGGTCCGATCTCGGTCACCTCCCTGAGCTTCTGACAAAGGCTCATGGAGAGATTTGGGCAAAACACACCCAGCATCACCTCCCTGTGGCAGCGCTCTGGCTCTGGACCAGCACTGATCCTGCACCAGGCAAGGGCTGGGTCTGTCTGCAAACAGGGTGCAGCGCTGAGGGCAGCACCCATGGGCTGCTGCCTGTTAGCGGTGCGATGATGTGTGTGTGTGTGTGCAGGATAAACCCACGCACCTTCACAGGATGCCACGCACGGTGCAGCCGCCGCAGCTCTTCCCTGCGCCCTGCCGCGGGAATGCAGGATGCGGCCAGCTATCACTTTCCCTCAGCCTCTCGTAGAGGGCTGTGGCTCGCCCCCCTGCCCTCCCTCGGGGCAGCAGGCTCCTTGCCTCTCAGCTCTAAATGGATTGCAAACCCATTTTGCTAATGCAGCCGGGCTGTCCATTACGGACACCGTCTCCAGCCGGGGGGGATGGGATCGGCCCGCACAGCACTGGAAACGGCTCAGCATCGCTGATGAGGTCCTGTCTGCTTTTAAGTCATCAATATTTTGCCGTAATGTGCATTCCAGACGCTGCAGACAGGCTGTGGCTCTCCTCAGAGACGCAAATTAATAGCAACAGGGCCATTAGCCCGTCACTTGGAATCAGCGCTCGTGGCAGGATCTGCCTGCATAGCCTCGCGTGGCGCGGTGCCCGTGCTGTGCCGGGAAATGGCCTCGCTATGCTGAGTGCGTTTTATGGAGCCCGCAGTGTTGTGGGGGGAGGTCGAGGGCAACAAACTGCGGGCCAAAGAGGAAAATCCTGCTTTGCCGCGGTGAGGCTGGAGATACGTGAGCTGAAGTCCTTGTGTGTGAGCCGGGGCGGTTGCAAAAGGGGCTTTGCCCAAAGCTGCTGCCCGTACATCACCCTGCAGCGGCAGCCCCTGCTGCTCCTGCCCCGGCTCTGCCCTCCCTTCCCTGCCTGCACGCACCTACCCCAAGCTCAGCACCATCCTTGTCCCCAGAGGGATCCCTCACACCCCGCTGCATGGCCATGCTCCCCAGGGGGGGCACAGTGCAGCGTGGCTGGCTGTGTCCTTCCCTTGCGCCATGGGCTTTGTCTGGAGTTGGCCAAGAGTGGGATGGTGCGGGCAGGGCCGTGGCTGGGGACAGGAGACACCGGTGTCCCCCACTGTACCCCCTAACCCTGCCTCCATCTCTCCTTGCAGGAGCAGCCAGGGCTTCATGCACATGAAACTGTCCCGGACCCAAGAGAACAAGTACGTGCTGGGTCAGCACAGCCCGCCCTTCGACAGCGTGCCGGAGATCATTCATCATTACGCCAGCCGCAAGCTCCCCATCAAGGGGGCTGAGCACATGTCCTTGCTTTACCCGGTGGCTATCCGTACCCTATAGTACTCACCCCCCACGAGCCAGGCTTGAGGCCGGGTGCACCCGAAACTGGCCCGTCCGCAGGGCCGAGCGCCGCCGTGCTGAGGACGGGCTCCGGACTGGCAGCCCACAAGCGGCTCGCTGGGCACGGCCGGCACTGTTGGGGATTGCTGCGGCCAGACCCCTCGGCCCTTTCTCTGGGAGGGTTCCCAGGCGCTGGTTTGCCCACTGGGATGGTGCCGGGGGGACCTGCTACGCGAGGAGCTGTGTGGGGCTTGCCGGCTGCCTGCTGCCCTCCCCTGCCTCCGGGCAGAGCTCGGGATGCAAGGACTGGAGCTGGGGCCTTGGACAGGCCGGGGAGGGGGGTGATGTATGGGAAAATGGGGAGAAATCATCCAGCAGCACGCCTGAGGTTCCTCCGTGAGGGTGCCTGGCTCTGCCCACGGGAGACAAAAAGGCTGTGCCTGCAGGTGAGGAGGCTGGCAGGGAGCGAGCAGGGGCCTGCCAGGGGATAGCGAGGCCTGGGGGGGCCAGGCAGGCCCGTGGTGGCCTCCGCCTGCACGGGTGCTCGGTACTCGCCGCCATCCTTTGCCAAATGTACATAGTGACTGGTCTGGGCCGCGCGTGCAGCACCACTGCCTAATAAAGCGGTGCACGGTCGCCTGCTGCTGCATGGGGACCGCGCGCCCGCATCCCACTGCCTTGAGTGGGGGATTGGTGTGGCAAAACAGTGGGGAGGGGGATTTTATTATGCAAAATCTCTAAGCAAATGGATTTTTCCTTCGCTCTCGTGTACACTGAGACCCGTGTGCCTGAGCGGTCCAACCAGCTTGCTCCTCTCAGAGAAAGGGACGGTGGTGGTTGTGTCCTTGCTATGTTTTTGGGACCCTTCGCAGGCAGCAATGAGCTGATTTTGGACTTGCCTGTTATTCCCTGTAGAAGGGGGTGCTCTTTGGGATCTTTTGCCTCCTTGTTTTCCTTCACTCCTCGTAAGTCGTAGGCAAAATCCCCGAATTTCACAGATCTGTTCTTCTCCTCTGGGTATTTACTGGCTGCAGTCCTGTTCTTTGTCTTCCTGACACCTTGCCTTTGGGCCAGCCTCCTCCTCCTCTTCATTTGGCTGAAGCTACGTCTGGTGCTTTGTAGTATTTAACGCATACCTTGCCTTTTAACCTTGTTCCTGGTGTTGCTTGCCACTGTACCCACGCACATACATTTCCTCCATCCGTGCATCAGACTGAGCTCAGTCTCGCTGTTGCTTCCCTGCAGCGCATTCCCTTTCCCCTCCACTGCCTGGGTGGTCCCGCTGTGCTCAGCAGAGGGGATGGTGGCGGCAAATTCGCTGTTGGACCAGCAAAACCCTTTGCATCAGCAGAGCAAAGTGCTTGGGGCGTTGGTGGGATGTGCTAGCAGTGGCTTGATGAAGGCTTTGTGAAAAAGCGTCGTCGTCCCCACTGCTTGCTCCCAGGAAGGAGCTGGTCCTGCTGGTTCGCTAGTGGGGAGGGAGGTCATCAATGGGACCGCGAGGACCTTGTGTGGGTGAGCACTGGAGCCAGAACCCTGCTCTACCATCCACAGCTCTGGGGTTTTCCGGACTCGATCTGTAGCTGGGGGTTCACTGGCGTGGCTGTCCATCACGGCTTTGAGCTGCTGTGGGGACCATCGGGCATGGCCAGCACGGTCCCTGAGTGCACACCGCAGTTGGGAGCCAGCAGAAACTGTGGTGGTTTGTTCCAGGATGCCTCAGCCTCTGCCGCTCCTTAAAAGGCAGCGGTTTGAGCTTGTCAGGCGCCCGGTGTCTCCTTACAGCCCTGCTTGGCTGCTGGCAGCTCTCCGGCTGCTTCTCTCCGTCCCGGGGAGGCATCTTGTCCGGCAGGGACAGAGGCGACTCCAGCTGCAGGGTTTTTCTCCTGGCAATGCCACACCAGAGCCTGCAGAAAGGGCTGGAGATGCAGAAATCTGCAGAGATACTCTTGGATGCCCTTGCTGCATTTAAAAGGTTTCAAGGGCCCTTGGCAGCTCTACAGTGCCCTGTTGGCTTCCAGCACAGAGCTTGTCCAGAGGGATGCTCTGCCTTCTCTGTGGCTGCTGCTGGGAAAGCAGAGGCTTCTTGGGTCTGCAGCTGGGGAATGAAGGCACAGGACAGCCTTCCCACATATTGCTTTTTTTTTTTTTTTTTTGTATTCTTGAAAAACTGGCAGGGAGCAGACTCCCTGTCAGCCAGTGTTGGCTGTATCAGTGAGCTCGCAGCCTTATGGTGAAATCCTGCCCAAGCAGCCTGGCTGTATCTCAGAGGCATCCCTGCCAAGCACCAAGAGGTGTGAGATTGCGTGCACCGCACCAGCTCCCCAGAAACAGTCACGGACCAGCGGGACTGCTCTGGAGCTGGGCTTTGTGTCCAAGGGCTTCAGCTAAGCAGCTCTCAATCCTCCCTGAGGCGATTACCTCCCTCCCCAGCCCTCTCTTCTCCCGGATAAAGAAGCCCAACTTCTCAAGCATCTCCTCGTACAACGTGTTCTCCAGCACTGACTATCCTAGTGACCCTCTGCAGGACTCTTTTCTTGTACTTGGGGTCCTAACTGGACCAAGTATCCAGATGTCGCCTCACCAGTGCCAAATAAAGGGAAATAACCACTTCCTTTAACCTGGCTGTGCTCATATGATAACTTGGATTAGAAGGGACCTTGGGAGGTCTCTAGTCCACCCTCCTGTTCCAAGCAGTGTTAGCATTGATCAGAGTCAAGAGGGCTTTTTTTTTTTTTGAGAAGCAAAATTGCCCTAAGCCCAGCTAGGTTTTTTTTTTGTTTTTCCCTGCTCTTCCTAGCATTTCCAGGAGGGACTGGACTCCAGGGATAGAGGGCTGCAAAATCATTGCAGCCTAGGGGTGATGTTGCCAGCCTAGCGGAGCCTCCAGCTCCATGTAGGCCCTCGTGGTGGAGAAGGTCCAACAAGAAAGATGGTAGGAGCAGGGTGCAGGATGCAGAGCCATAGCAAGGAGCCAGCCCACAGACTGACATTGGGTCAGAGGATGGACCTGATCTTCTTTACAACTACCTGAAAGGAGGTTGTTGTGAGGTGGATGTTGGTCTCTTTTCACAAGTAACTGGTGATAGGCTGAGAGGAAATGGCCTCAAGTTGCGTCAGGGGAGGTTTAGATTGGATATTAGGAAAAATTTCTTTACTGAAAGAGTGGTCAAGCATTGGAACAGGCTGCCCAAGGAAGTGGGGGAGTCACCATCCCTGGAGGTGTTAAAAAACCTGTAGATGTGGCACATTGGGACATGGTTTAGTAGGCATGGTGGTGTTGGGTTGGCGGTTGGACTTGATGATCTTAGAGGTCTTTTCCAACCATAATGATTCTGTGATTCTATGATTCTCAAATGTGGCAGATCCCAGCAGGTCCTGGGTCCTGTTTGGACCCAGGGGGTTTCATTTTTGGATTTCCACAGAAAGTATATGACTCTGGGTCTGGCTGGTACATTGCATCCTCTGTTTGTGATGGGAGAAAAAAATTTTAATTGAATCTCTCTTGCAAGGGTATTTTAGTGCTACCTCTGCCATCCCGTGGCTGAGGTGAGTGTTGTTTGGGAATGGGGCGGAGAGGGGCAGCCATGCGACAGGGCTAGAGAGGTGATGGAGGGGGCCCCATTAATGAGGATGCTAATCCCCAGGCCTGACAAGGGCCTGAGCAACCTGATGTGGCTTTGAGGTTAACCCCATTGGGAGCGTGAAGGTTGACCAGAGACCTTTGTCTGTAGCAATTCCAATCCACTTGTCCTGGCAATCCCCCATGTCCTCCCAGCTGCCTCTGTTCTCTGTCACTCCTCCCTGCAAGTGAAACAGCTCTGTCATTCATCGCCTGATCTCTAGTCCCTTGCTAAGCCCTCCGTAAGCTGTTTTAGCATGCTGCAGGCCCTGATAATGAAGGAAGGAAGTTTGTTTTGTAATTGGATTAGCACTGCTGGGAACATGCTCTTGCAAGGCGGTCAGGGTTGAGCTGGCACAGCCCCCGAGCCCCGTGCCGCTCCGCCTGGTTGTAGGCCAGCCTGGGGCTGCGCTTGCTCCTGCACAGGACTTCACTGGCCAAAAGATGTGGTCTTGCAGGAGGAAGGCAACCCAGAGAGGTGAAAGGCTGATTCAGGGCAGAATTAGAGCTCTGGAAGCTGGGGTGTCTTTTTTTTTTGCTGAAACTCTGTCACAGTTCCTAATGTCTCCCACCTGCTGGAAATGAAGCACTTGGGTTAGCATCAAGCCTGACATCAGCCTCATCACCCACCCCAGCACAAGTCATCAAGACTCCTGAGGCCTCAGAGGCTGGAGAGCATCACCAGTAACTGATCCTTGCGGGACTGGGTAAATCCCTCAGATGTGTACAGGGTGTGGCCCATCGTCCATGCCCCCTCCCTGTCCCTCTGGCCTGGAGAAGCTCCCTTAAGCCCAAGCCTAGCGATGAGTTTACAACCCCAGCCCTAGCAGTGATGCCTGAGTTGCTTGAATATCACCGAAAAAAACAGTGCCCTGTATTCTGTCTCCAACCACAGCAATGTGCAGAAGGATCAAATAACCCAGCAGCTCAGCTGCCAAAGTTTGTAGCAAAGGAGATGAATTTGTTCCTGATCCCCGCGGGCTACCAGCAAAACGTGCAGTGTAGCACACACGTAGCACACACATGCATGTGGCGCACACATGGCCCAGCTGAATGCCTCCTTTCAGATCTTCTCGTGAAGACCAATGTATTTGATGCAAGGGGAAAGTTTCAGCTCCTAACTCAGAGACCACCCTCGCTCAGTCCCTTTGGCACACTTCCCCGGCATCGTCTCAAAACAGTTACTTGCCCCTGGTAGCCTGTTTGAAAATTGTCCCAGAATATCCATGCTTGGATGCCTCCACCTCATTTTCAGCCTATGCGTGTGAGCAGTTCTCTCCGTTTCCTTGCACAGTTTTGGAGGCATGTCTCCAAACCAGCATGCCTGGTGAGATCTTCCCAACGCCTCTACTGATGTGGCTGTTTCCCTCCCGAAAATGTATCCCAGGCACGATGACCACACTCCAAGCCCTGCAGTGCTTGCTAGTAACGTTAGTGGGGTCATCCCAAGACTGGGGTGGAGGAACAGTGCTAGAAGCATCTCTGCTCAGAGACATCCCTTTTAATACAACTCATCATTTACTTATCAGCTGGTTCCTCCTCTGCTAAATCCATACCCATGGCTTCCAGCATTGGAAACTGGTTCATACTGGGTACAAATCAAACTCCTTCCTTAAATCTAACCAGCCTAAATGCACTGCATCACCTTGTCTAAGTTAATTATAAAAGAAAAATCATTACATTACACTGAGACAATGTGTCTGTGATAAGTTCTGTTTCCATTTGCCTTCCTGTCTTGAAGCTGATCTTTCAAAGAAACCTGAGAAAGGTATGAAAGTCTAGATGGATTTTAATCTCTCTTTTCCCTTTTCTGAATGTGGGAGGCACATCTGCTGCATTTGTTTGCTATCTGAGCCGTATCCAGGTTATCCTCAATCTGGTCCTTCCTTCACAGTGAGGTGACCTTGCTCCTTTCCTCCCCGATCTCATGCAGCATCTCCTGGTTGACCCTCATCTCATGCATTCAAAGCATGTCCTCGTCTGGTGGTCGTGCCTCAGGTGTTCTCTGTCCTTCACATCTTGCTCAGCTTGACGACCTGCGCAGCTACAAGTCTTTCTCTTAATTTCCGGGATAAATGTATGCATGCTGAATTTTTCTCCATTAAATGGCAGCGCACAGCAAGTCCTGATCTGTGCCTGCGTGGGACCGCGGGGCTCTCTGCCCACGCGTGCCCTCTCTCACTGTTCCTGTGTGGGGCAGCCTTGCTGCGCACGTACGGTGCGCTGCGATTTACTGCCCGTATGCAGCGTTACAGCCTCTCTGCGCATGCACAGCGTGTCCTGATTTACCGCACGCATTAAGCGTTACCTCTCGGCAAATTCACAGCACGTCTGGTTTTAGTGTGCTCTCTCTGACCGTGCGCAGCGTGTCCTGATTTACAGGGAAGGCTCTTCCATCTCTTTGCCTCCATGTAGAGCGCTTTGAGTCACTGCTCCCCCACACCGCTGCCCCTCTCCAAGGGGAATAGTCTGCCTGATTGGCCCCTTGTGCATGCAGCGGTCTTGGATTTACTGTGTGTGCAATGGGTGGGCACTCCATGAGGCACGGCATGGCCTCCGTGTGCTCACGACATCCTAATTTATTGCACGTGCATTAGCTGCTTTCCCACGCAGGTGCTTTGCGGTCTCTGGACAGGCACATCGCAGCGCCGCTTACTGCGTGTGTGCACGGCACTAGCATCGTGTCTGGATGTCTGAGCAACCCCCAACTCTAGCTGGTAATTGATGGTAAAGATTGCAGTGTTGCAGCTAATTCCCTTTTCCCTCCACACACACAGGTTCTCTGAGCCTCCTCTGCCCCCGTCTGCTCAGCCCCTCTTGTAACTGTGTCTAACCGCCATCCTGGGCTGTCCTGGCCCACGTCCTGCTCTGGAAACCATGGGCTGTGTGTGATTAGATGGTAAAGTCCTGCCAGAGGTAATGGAGGGTGTCTCTGGTGGGCAGCAAGACCCAGTGTCCTGCAGAGTGTAATTTAAGCCAGAGTCCCAGGTGCTACCCAGATTGCAGCTCCAGTAACTAAGGTCTTCTCAGTGGATGTTTATGGGATCCCAGTGACTTCCTCTACCGACCTGTTGGCTTGGGAGAGCAAAAGGAGAAAAGTGGGATATTAGAGACCCCAGAAATGCTTCAGAGGGCAGAAAGGACCATGCAGTCCAGATAAGAGTGTTCTCACTTGAAAAGTTGCAGAATGTGCCCATCCAGGTCTACACCCCAGAAGGGTGAGGAGGGCACAACCCACAGCCATGGCCTACAGCGGCCTGTGAAGGAAGCACGGGAGAGGCAGGGTCTCCTGTCCCTCACCCTGGGAAGGTCTCCAGCCCTGCTGGTGACCAGAGGATGCAGGGAGAGCTGCCAGCTGGAGCTGGCTGGAGCTGAGAAGGAGGTACAAGCTGAGGCTCCTCCAGTTTGTTGTAGGGAAGGTGGTTCCTAGTTCTCTTCTTTTTTTTTCCAGAGAGGGGCTGATCTAAAAAGTGTCTTGCCCTCTTCTGCTGTGACTTGTAGCTGAGCTCCTAGATGCCATGGGCTGGGGAAAGTGTTCCATGTGGGACCAGGAAGGGTCGGAGAGTGCATCACCCACGTGGTACGTGCTCTTGCCCTTGCGTTGACTTCCAGGCAGTCCCAAAGGAAGCAGCACATCATGCAACAGAGCAGGCAAGAGAGCAAGCACAGGGATGTTGCCTGATCCCCTCTGCATCGCAGAGGCCGCACTGCCCGACTCAGCTGAGGGTCTCTCTGAAAGTCCATCATTCAAGGTGACCTCAGGCTTTGTGGCTCTGGCATTGTCGGGCCCCACAGACAGCACGGTAATGCGCGCTGGCAGCAGCTGCTCCCGCTATCAGCACCGTGATAATTGTCCCTGCTGGGTTGGTCTCGCTCAGGGCCATTAGCAGCAAGATCCTTCTTTTATCATCGTACATCTCATTCCCATCTTGGCAGCTGCAGTAAATGTCTGTCTGTTAGCGAGGCCGCGTGCCTGTCAGGACACAAGGTCGGGTCGCCCTGTGGCAGGTGATCATTTTGACACGCTCAGAGGTTGCTCGGGGTGTGGAGTGGGAGCATGTCTCTCCCGTGGCTTGATGCAGGGATGGGGCGGGATCTCATGGCACTGGCGGGGGACACCCCTGCATCGCGCCCCCTCCTGCTGTGCTGTCCATTCATCAGCGCAGCTGGTCTGTCTGTGGTCTCTGTGTGTGCTGGGACGGGGAGAGCGGGGACAGGTGATCTCTCCCTGATGGCAGAGGCGCTGCTCATTTCCATTTAGATAGAGGAATTTCAATCTCAGCTTGACATCTCGCCACGGTGCAGCTCAAGACCCAAATTTCCAATTTTCTTCCCTATGCAACGCCAGATGCTCCCTGCTGGCTTGGGAACTGCAGCGCATTAGAGATGCCGCAGCCCGGCAGAGGCGGACAGTTGGGTGCATGAACACGGATGTTTATCTGTGTGTAGCTCCAGAAGGCAGCTGGCACATACGGCTTCTCTGCACCCAAATCTGCTGCACTGCCTGCGCCCCAAAGCGCTCCCATTGCCCTAGCTCCCTTCCCTGCCCCTGTCCAGGGACAGGAGTTTAAAACCAGCATTCAGAGTTGGCCCCTGCGATACAAGATCTGGATCACCTGGAAGACAGAGAGGGGTCACACGAGGAGGAATCAACCAGATGACCACGTGAATGAGGACAACCAGCTATTTCTGTCTTCCAGTGGGAAAAATGCAAGAAGAAATCCAGCAAGGGGGTGAGCGTGCCCGTGTTTGCTGCCTACATCAAGTACATGTTCACCTACGCAGAGATGGGTGGATACGGGGAAGCTTGTGGTCCTCGTTGTGGTTCCCTCACCATGTACTTTGTGTGTCTGTTCCTGTAGGAATAAAGAAACACCGCGGTTTCGCTCAGCTAGAAAATGTGACAGCTTGTGGAAAAGAACCTGGAGAGGGTTGGTAGGGCGAGCCACTGTTGTCCCCAAAATCAGAGGTTCTTTTACCCGGTGTGCAAGAGCCAGTCACACTGAGTTGAGATATTTGTATTTGTTTTGATTCTGCAGAAGCGGGTGCTAGGCATCTAACACAGCCAGCACACCTATTAGAAATGCAAAGGGTCTTTTATACAAAATAACGAGGAAGAAATTACAATGCAGTAACTGATTGGTTACCCACACTTTTCGCACCACCCATGATTACATATGTTCATGTTTTAAACATTTCGGAGGTCTTCATTAGCTTACCATTAGCCGTACGAGGGTGTAATTTTTGCCATTAAAATGACCCAGGGGCAGTTCAGGACGCGAATTTGGTTAGGGTGCAGTGCGGGGTTGTTTAACAAACCATGGATCACCTACACACGATACACACTCGACAGGTGGATGATTACGTTATTGTCCCTGACCAGGATGCCTGCGCTGGTTGGCAGGGGGAGTTTCCATCTCCATGTCCTTTGTCACTGCTGTGCTGCTCCTGCCTGCGCCGCCACAACCTCGTGGGCCATGACCGAAGACTCCAGTTTGGAGGTGGAGGGCAGGTGTCTACCTTGAGAAAGGTTTAACTAAACCGAGCCGAGGGAGGCCAGCGAGGGGCTCCTTCCAGCGAGCTGAGGGCACCTCCGTGGAGGGGGCACGCAGTACGGCAGCCCGCCATGGGTCTGAAGGGCGGCCTGACACCCAGAAATCACCATGAGCGCTGCTTTGCGAGCCTGGGGCGCAGGGTGCCTGCCCGGGGGACAGCAGCGGGCGGGTGAGGGCTGGCAGAGAGAAGCCCCGGGACGCCGCCGGGGACCCCCGACCCCACCGGGCAGGGCTCGGCGGCGGCTGGAGCGCGGCTGCCACCTGCCGGGCCCGGGCGGGAGGAGCGGGGCCTGCCCCAGGCCCAGCCCGCCGGCACCGGGGCCTGCAGCGGCGGGCGGGGCCGGGCCGGGCCGGGCCGGGCCGCGCCGTCAGGGGGCGAGGGGCGAGGCCCCGCCATGTCGGAGGCGGCGGCGGCGGGAATGGCGGCGGCGATGGCGGAGGTGCGGCTGCGGCGCAAGCAGCTGTTGAGTGCGGAGGAGGCGGAGCTGTTCGAGCTGGCGCAGGCGGCGGGCAGCGGGCTGGACCCGGAGGTGTTCCGGTGAGCGGCGGGGGCGGCCGCCGGTGGTGCCGGTCATGCCGGTGCCCCGGTCCCGCCGCTGACGGGTGTCCCCGCAGGGTGCTGCTGGACCTGCTGCGCATGAACGTGGCGCCGCTCGCCGTCTTCCAGGTGCTCAAGTCCATGTGCGCCGGACAGCGGCTGCCGCCGGGACCCGAGGGCGGGCCCTCCGCCGCTCCGGCGCCGCTCCCCGCCGACACCCGAGGTAGGCGGCGGGCAGGGGCGGGCGGGGGGCGCGGCGGCGGCGGCGGCGGTCCCTAATCCCCGTGTCTCCCCGCGCAGAGCCCCCCGAGGACGGCCGGCCCCGGGCCTTCGCCCCGCTCTCCCCCGCCTCCGGCCTGCGGCCGCCGCGGCTCGGGACCCGCCCGCCGCTCTCCCGGGCCTCCCCCGCGGCCTGCCCGCTGCCCCGCGGCCTCCCCGCGCCTCCCGCCGGCCGCGCCGCTCGCCCCGCCGCGGGGAGGGGGCCGCGGGCCGGGCGGCCGGGCCCGAGGGGGAGCTCGGCCGGGCCCCGCGGGGCCCGCTCGGTGTGAGCCGTGGGGCCGGACCCGCCGGGGGCCTGCGGAGGGGGAGCCCCCTCACCCCCGGGCCGCTGCGCCTCCTGC
>WHYT01014415.1:216447-229730 GCA_009806455.1 Tetrax tetrax
TGTGGAGGAGCGGTGCTGTGTGTCGGGGGGGGGAGGTTGCTGCGGTCGCTTGTGGCTCTGCCCTCCCGGCCTTTAAGAAAAAAAACCACAACCCAACCGCTAATACACAATGCTGCTTCGCTTGTATCTAACTCAAAAAAGGTAAAATTTTTGGTGCATTAGGAATCCCCGGAAAAGGAGGGGAGCTGCGATGCTTCCTCTGCTCCGTCCCGGTGTACTCTGGTGTCTTCTGCTGCTCGGCCAGCGGTTTCCTTGCCCAGTAGATGGTATTTAGGGGGGAACGTGAGATGGGAGCGACTGCTTTTGAATGTAATTCTCTTCTGTTATTGCCCCAGTCTCGGTGGACACTAACAAATATACCCCCGAAGTTGTGCCATATATATATATTTTATTTTATTCCAAATCAATTCTAATAAAACTTACTTCCTGAAGTGACTTTTGGCTGGTAGCTTGCAAACTCAGTGGATTTCTTCAGAAAGGTTCAAAGAGAGGTAACTAAAATAAGTTTCTTGTCACTAAGCTTGAATTCACTGTGAAGGGGTTCTCATTTCTCTTGTGTTCAAAAACACAGTAGAAAGGGGCAATGGCTAAAACAGCAAGGTTTTGTGATCGTTGTCTGGTCACCGGAGCAAAATTGCACACCGAAAACTTGGCTTGCTGCACACCTCAGCGCTACTGTACCAGTAACGTGGGTATGGGAGCCTAGAAATGGATGAGGTCAAGTCAAATTGTCGTGTCCTTTTCTCCCTTCTCTGTTTCAGGGTGAAAACTCTGTTGTAGGGGATGGGTCTCTGTTGACCCATGATGAATTTTGAGGCAAAACTTTAAAAAGTAACTGTCACTGTCAGCAAGGGCTGTGCTGGGAACACGGAGAACCGGGCAGGAAGGAAAAGCTTTGTCAACATAAGTAACGTGAGCAGAGCAGGGGGCAAAGTGAGGTTTCCCTGTCGTGGTAGCGTACTGCCACTTAGTCTTGTCTCAGTGTGAGGCTGCCTTGGTGGTAGGGGGTGTTTATTCTCGTGGCTGTGCTTGCAGGCCTGCTGGTAAGTCCTGTAGAAAGCGAAGTTGAAAGTCAGGATTGGTTTGGCCAGTCAGTAGCAGAACCTGCTGCTTCTGGTGTGGATTCCCACACGATAAGAGGGTGAGAGTCACCTCATTGAGCGGCTGAAGGTGGCTGCACAGAGACTCTGAGGGAGTTGCTAAAGCCCAAATGGGAATTGGAGCATGCGAAGAAAGTGTCTGAGACTCCACGGACTTCACTGTGAACAGGTTCCTCTTTCTCAAGAGGTGCTCTTAAGAAATTCCTACAGAGAAGCTGGTTGTGGTAAAGAGAACAAACACATCTGATTGAGAAGTGAGTAAATATGCACAGGGGAAAAAGAAGACACCCATCTGACCACTTTTTCCTGAGCAAAAAGAGAGAGGTACCGTACTTGGATATTTTCAGTAAGAAGCAGCGTGCTATCCTGGTACCACATTGAGAGGAAACATCTCAAAAGAGCAGTGATTTTTGAACAAAAGATGCTGTTAAATTTTGCTCTCTCTTCTCCTCCTTTGTTGGTGCTTCAGGTGTGATGGGCCACTCAAACTATGAAGGAACTTTGGTAAGGTTTTTGTTCCTGTCTGTCTGTTAATCTGGAGCAGCTTTTGTTCTTTCATGTATGCTGTTTGTGTGCTACTTCCTGTAAAAATGGGATTTCTTTTTTTTTTCCCTAGCACTGGGCCAGTGCCACAAGCTAGTGTGGGCCAGTAGTAGGCTGTCTTAAGTTTGAAACAATCAGATGGCAACTTGTTAGTTAATCAGCATTAAATTTCTGAAGGGGAAAAGCCAGAAACCCTAAGGTAGAGTTGATACGCCCTTACCCGTTGCCTCCTACCATCTTGAGCTGCTGCAAGCACCTCAGAAAGGCTATGAATTTGCAGGAATTAGTATCTGTCCTGGGAGCTTAATTTGGTTGTGCCTGCTTCAATCCAGGATGCTCATTCTGCATCTTTAGCAGAGCATCTCCTAGTCCAGGCTGGTGCCCAAGTCAGATTGCAGTCCTCGTGTCTCCAGCCAGACTTTCCTCTCCATAGTTTCCCTTTAAAATTGACGCGTTGATATCCTTGAGTGTGCTGGGACAAGCCCTCAGAACAGAGGGCGAAGCGCTCTCCTGGTAAGTTCAGAGAAAGTGAAGTTCAGAGAAAGATGGTGTTAGCTCCGCGCTGCTCCTGGTAGATGTTCACAGTGTTAGTCTGACCTTCAGTGTCTCCTGTTGCTGTTTCATTTCACAAGGCTGAAATACATCTCCAGGGCTAGTTGCTGCACTGAGATCGCCAGGTCATACGCAGCCTGCTGAGACAGGAGGGGCGTGCCCAGCAAGCCACAGTTTCGCTGCAGACATGTAAAACATCAAATGCTGAACCAGGATTTGCTGTCTTTGCAAGCTGGTGCTCGGTAACGGTGATAAAGGGGCACGTTGGCCTCTCTCATCACACTCAGAACTGACCAAATTCTGATGGGCAGCACTTGCACACGTTGCCAGAAGGTTTGGTCTTCCCAGCTATGTTGGTTTGTTTTTTTTTTTGTTTTCTGGAAGTTTGTGTTATGTTAGAGCTGTAACTCAATTTGAATGAAAACTTCTCTTTTTAGTTTCTGCCAGCCCAAGTGGCTTTGCTATCACCCAGCGCCTGCTGACCTCAACTAATTCCGTTGTGAATAAAATCACCATTGAAAAGCTGACTCTCTCAGAAAATTCTCTGAGTAGAACTTAAACTCAGCAGTGGCTGATCACAACCTTAGTCCTGTGCCCTCATTTCTGTGAGTATAAGTGCTGGTAAGATGTCATTAATACCAAGAAGAGGACACCTGTTGTCCAGCTGTGCTTGTGAGGGTACATTTCTGTAGCCTCTTGGATGAAAGGCAGGTATCTACGTTTGCTGTCATTTAGTGGAAGGAGGAGCTGTTTAGCTCAGCACCCAGCCTGACCTAAGATGGGCATGGAGTGCAGCTTCTGCAGCTTTAATTGCAGCTTTGTGCAAATTTTGGCTAGCTTATGTCTGGCTCTGCAGTGCTGTGTAGACACTTGGAGCCGTGTGCCTGGGGTGTCTGAGGAGGATGCACAGGACTCCTGTTTGTTTTCATGACCTTCAACCAGGTGTCCAGAGAGATCTCCCAATCATGGAAATTGGTAATGATCTGAAGCAGAACTGGGCCATCAATGACAGGCTTGTCTGTCTCTTACTGGACCATTTTAGGCTGAATTAGGATTTGAACTATCTAGCTCGAGACAGGAGCTTGTTTACTGCAGCCCTTGGGGGGGGGTGGGGTGGAAATCTGTTGCTGAAATAAAGATCCCATTAAAATCAGCGTCTCTTCATCAGAGTAATTTTCTCTGCTTAAACTGAAGAAACAACCAGCTAGCTCAAATTGAAGAGGAGGAGGAATCACTCCTCATTCACTGAGCTTTCTAGTTCTGAGCACAGTCCAAGTCCATCATTCCGGAGCTGGGTAAGTGTTAATAGAGTGACTGGGGGTGTCCTCTGGGCTGGATCTGTTCTCTAGGAGTGTTTGGCTTGCCTTGCGTCCTTTCCCTTTAGGAGCTGCTGCGGGGAAGGGGAACCAAAGCTGTATCTGCTGTTGGCTCTGCCGTCTTTGTTGGAAGATGCTGCCTCCATTTAAGAAGAGGATGATGCGGCTTCCATGCAGGACCAGGCATTTGGAGATGGGAGCTGCTTCCTCTGTGTAGCTGGGACTTGTGTCTGCTGATAAAGCCAGAGCTCCTTGCGCTGATACTGAGAACAGCGATTGTCCTATATAAGCTTGCCAAGCTGCTTTGCACAGTGTCCTTCAGCTCTGCATATCTGCTCTTTCTCCTGTGCTTCCTCCTTTGTCAGGAGACAGACAAGTGACTGAAGTAATCCAGGTCTCACTAATGATCAGCCAAGACTGCTCTACTTGAGTTTTGTCAGTAACGATGAGATATCGGCTTAGGCTTCTCAGCCCATCCTGGTGCAGGGAGGTTTTTTTTTTAAAGCAGCTAAAAAAAGACTGTTGGAGCATTTCTGAACAGCGCTATTGGCAGGTGGGCGGTGTGTGTGTGCCCCCTGGTAGTTGTTTCAGCTGAAGCAAAAGAGAGTCTGATATAAATGACTTGTATTTTGCATTTTCCCATAGAATATAGCTGTGGTGTTCTGCATGGAGCTGTGTTTGCTGGTAGCTGAACGCATGATAGCTGAATCCAAATTACTGCGTTTGAGTATTGGGGCATCTGTCTGGCGTTTAGCTAGGTACAAGTTCATGCAAGCTGCATTTGAAATGGTTCCTCAACAGTTGTTGATCTCAGAGGGAAAGAGGTGATTTTAAAGAGAAAGGTTATCCAGGCAATTTCTTTCTGTGTGAGGAGGGGGTGTGCATACCCATTAGGACAGTGGTGTTGGTTTTGGCCTTCACTAGGTATGTAGCTAATTACTCCATTTTCTTAGACATTATTTCCATGCTTTCTGTTCCCATCAGCCAACCCAGTTTTCTCCCTCTCTATTGACGTACATATGTCTATGCTCTACTCTTTTTTTCTAGGCTGATGAATATTCTTTGATGCTTTTCTCACTCTGCACTCCAACTGGTTTTTCCACATTCCCTGTTTCCCCAGCCCAAGTGTCTTCCATAAAGTTACTTCCCAAGCCTTGGCTTAGCTAATTTCTCCTACTAAATGTGTGGTTAACATGAGCTTGCTTTTCAAAATCCTGTCTGTGTTGTGGGCCTCCGAGTTCACCTTGATTTGGGATTTGTAATGCAGACTTCTATATTAAGGAGCTAAGGATATTGCTATGTGGAGATTGGGTATGGTGGAGGGAATCCCCCAAGAGATGCTAAGGATTTCTCTTAAATGTATTTAATCTGTTTTTTATACATCATATTATTTCCTAAATTCACTAAAGAGAAGTCAGAATGCCTTCCAGATCTTTATCCTGCAACTCTCACTCCTTGTAACTCTTCCAACCGTAAGCAGTAGAGTTCAAGTGTGATGTGTCTTGTGAGTACCTTGAATAGGATCTGGGACTTCGTTGATGTCAGCTTGCTTTTGTAGTGGTACCTAATAATGCAGTTGAATCTCTAACCTGCTACAAAGAAACAGGCTTGCTGGAGAAGGAGGAAGGTATAAGTTCTGTGCAGGTGATTTATGGGCCCATGTAGGTCTCCACTTATTTTGTTCTCTTCTTTCTCCAGGTCCTTCTCTTGAGATAAGTGTTTGCAAGAGAAAACAGGCTTAAATAATGACCCTCTGCTCAATGCAGACTTAAGGTCTTAGTTAACTACTTTGAAAATAATATTCTTTTGTTTTTTTCCTCTTCCTCTGTTTCAAAACAATTAAACTGGATTTGTTGAGACACATTTTGCCAGTCTTCACTGTCTGCTTTACTCTGTCTGTTAACAGTATGGCAGCAGCTTTAAAGACATGAGAACCTGCCAGGTTGTGTTGCCGAAGAGGGCTACTTGTGATATGTTTATAGGGATGAGAGCAAGACTCTGCAGGGCAAACCTGACAGTCTGGCAAAGGATGGAGTATAACGAACCACAGTTACATACTGGGACTGCTTTGGGGAGTGAAGTCTAGCTGTGTCTCAGATTTTTCTGTGGTCAGGAGATTAAGATTTGAAGTGAGTCCCATCACTGTGTGTACTTCTGCTGACTGGACAAAGGTATCTCTTTAGTCCTCCAGGTAACACACAGTTTACAAGTTTTGTTTTTTTTTTTTTATTCACACCTAAAACTGATCCTTTGATTGTCTAGAAAGGCCAACAGGTTTACTGTACCTGGTGTAAGCCTTACTGTGAGAAAGAAACAGGAGCAGGACTTTTGAGAATTTAGAAGTACTGTCATGGTTGCTCTAGCCCGTAGTCACTGCCAACATGTGCTAAAAGGGGGTACTGGAATTGTTGCAGCCCTGATATCCCTGACTGTGTTACAAGTAAATGTACCAATACCAATTTATTTATTTACTAGCAGGAGGAAAATCTGTAGTCCCTGTTAACTGCTCAGAGGCAGGAGAGAATCCCCTGGGGAAAGTAGTAGGTTGAGTAGAGAGGACACTGGAAGAGAAGAGCTTTAAATGTCCATTTCTGAAAGCATATTTGGGGTTGGGGTTCCTTTCCTAAATCTAATCAGTCTTCACTTGCCTCCTGCTTGCCACAGGAAAGTTCTTCCTCCCTCTGCTACTTAAAGCTTTCTCTTCTTGCCTGCATTGCGGACTCCTGCCTTGGTATCTGGTGGTAGCCCTCTCCTAGAGGTGGCTGTAGCCTTTTGGCCCTGGGTTTTGTCAGAAATCATCAGCAGTAAGGTGTCCAGTGAGCAGCCTGATCACGATGGGCAATGGGCACTGCTATTTTTAAACAAGGGGAGCTAACAGTGAGAGGTAGGTTGGGTGCACTTCTGCCACTGCTTGCATGCATATTCCATTCTTCTCAAGCTGTGTCTGGCTTTAAAGGAGACAAACACATAGCTGCTTCTTTTGGAATCATCTTTGGGGAGGGAGGTGTTTGATTAGACTCTATTTTGGCTTGTCTCTTGCATCTGTAGCTATTTGGGCTGCAGTTGTTCAATGACAGCGAGGCATATCCAAGATAAGGGCATCTTGTGTCACCAAGGAAAATATCAGTGGAATCCTTTTGTTGGTGTGTAGTACTTGAATTACAGAGAATTTGTGGTATTCAACTTCTTTTGTGCTCTGAGTTAATTGAACCGGTTATCTCTGATGGTGTTTTAACTGTCGGAAGTGTACAAACCCTGCCTGTCTTTGTGTACTTCATGAGCTATTCTTGACTGATTCACGGGTCTAGATAGGATGCTTCCAAAAATATCGTTGGTTTTCATGCTGTTGAAGTAACTGGTTTGTTTTACTGTGATTTTAAGGCTAAGAGGATGGAGAGCACGTGCTTTGTCTGAGTGCAGCTTCTCTCCAGTAAAGTGCTGCTTTCTCCCTGAGTCGTTTCAGCTAGGTCAGAAGATCCAGGGCCTGACTCCCGTTAGTGCTTAATGGTACAGTTGTGTAGTGTGTGCACGGGGTTAGAGTTGTCCTGCTCAGGTTGAGGACCTGCACTCTTACTGGATAGACGCATGTGGGAAAGGGGAGGCCATTCACCTGTGAAGATGTCCTGGATTGCTAAAAGCATCATGATGAACTCTAATGCTTTTTGTTCCTGCTGATTTTTCTCTCAAATGCTGTGAGAACATGTATTACCTTTGTACAATTTGTTTGTTTTCATGGGCAGTACTTGCATTAGTGAAACTGCTTGAGTGCTTGAGCTGCAAAGAAAGGTGGCAAGGCTGGTTGGCTGGCTTGGGCTGATAGCTGCTGGCAGCTCACTCGTGTACTTTACAGTGGTAGACTTTAAGAGCACCTGTCTTGGCTGGGATAAGTGAATGTATTTGTTTTGCCACCCTAGTATGTCAAATTTTACAGGTATGAAGGGGCCACATACTCTTTATTTGGAAGTTCTCAGGTTGTCTTTCTGGTGCTGCAAGGTGTTAACTTGTAGTGTTGACATGAGTGCTGTTCTCAGACAGCTGCTCCAAGGAGACAGGACCGTTTGGTGAGTAAAACAGACGTATCTCCAGTCTGGGTGCTGTCCATGGCACAGATGATCCAAGATGATGATTTCCAAACCATGCCCATGGAGACTCCACTGTGTGGAGTAGCTGTTGGTATTCTGGAAGTTGCTCTGATAATGATTGCTAAAATGTCACTCTTATTTTAATTGCATGCATGTAACTGCTGTAACTACAGCTCATTTTATTCTTGTGTTTTCTGTGTTCCTGTGTTTTGTTTCCTCCTTGCTATTATTAATTTTTATGATGCTTCTTAAAGCTTACTGTTTTTAGTAAAATCTGTGACCCTTTTGCCTTGTGTTTCTTTTATTTTTATTATCTTTCCTAGTGCAAGTACTACTTCTCATCTAAAATAGTTCTCTCCAGTGCCAGAAGAAGTCAGTCTCCCTCGCTTATCCCCTCCTGTCGTTTGTTTGCAGTACCCCTTAGTCTGTCACGCTCTCCTCTGGCTGAATCCAGCAGAATGGGCTGCGTGCCCCTCACCTTTCTACCCACTGCTTCTCCCTGCTGTTGCATTTTAGAGATGGTCAGTTGTGCCTACAGAGGGATAACTCTCATCTTCTGAACACAGAAAATCTGTGAGGAGGTCCTTTGTAGGAGTTTGAGTTCCTGGAAACCCCAGAAAATGACAGGAAATCCAAACTTACTCATGAAGACACCAAAATGACATGAAAAGAAGGATTTCTGATCTGGTAACGTGGCTGCAGGCTTCAGAAACTGGTGGACACCAGAACATTGATTCACTTATCCCAGCTTGAGGTGTTAGATGCTCTTCATGTTCTTCTTGAGGTGCTGTTTGCAGTGCTGGTGTCCCTGTGCCGAATGAAAGCAAGTGTTTAAAGAACAAAGTGGCTGGTTACTTGTTAGATTAAACCTGATGAAAATTAACAGTGTTCCTACTGCAACTTGTTTTGGTTTTGTGGCCCTGACACCTGTTGAGCTAATTCACAAATTTGCTTTCTGTGTTGGATGCTGGATACATTTGCGACACCTGATACAATTTTGCCTTTTGCATGACTTCCTGAGGAACGCTTGCAGCTTAGATGCTGTGTGGATGACACGTGGGGTTGGGACTTGAAAATTAATGTATGTTTTTGTTTATTCAGGGAGAAATAAAACCAGTTCTGCTGTCAGTGGGACCCAGGTTCTTGCAGAAAGGAGCAGCCGGGAAGGATCTGCCCAGAGGATGCCTCGGCAACCGAGTGCGAGCCGGCTGCAGAAAGCAGGAGCTTCTGGAAAGAACAGTGGAGGAGGCAGCAGTACCTAAATAAGGCTCTGGAACTGATGTATTTTGATGCTTGACATTGTATATAAATGGCGTTTGTTTGAACTGCTTTGTGTTCTTTTATTGATGTGAGAAACATGATTTGTAATAAATGGAATAGAGCTGTTGTTTTTTATTTCCAAAACATTTGGCAACACAGACTACTAGGGGTTGCCTGAGGGGACGTGGGACAAAGAAAGAGGTGTGAAACCTAGAAAAGCCTGAAATAGTGCTCAAGTTGCCCTAGAGAGGTTGTGACTTGTCTTACAGGCCAATGCTTCTCAGTGCCTCCTTCCCTAAAATCCATTTTGATATGTTCACGCTGGGTGTAACAGCAGAAAGTCTGGCTGGCTGAGTTATGAGGCAGGTCCTCTCTTGGTATCGCTGAGCCCTGCAGTGATGGTAGCTTGCGCTGGAAACTTGACTGTCTGGGGAGGATGTGTTCTTGTACCTTAACTGGTGGTTGCCCTGTTCCCTTTATGTGAATGCTTACGTGGATTTTCGCACCTTAGGTCAAACTGGTTTTGAGATTATCACATAGCATGGTCACACAACTGTTTAGCCCTCCCAGTGATGCTAATGTGATTATTCATTTATAAGGTGTTACAGAGCCGGGTTAAATGAGGAGATCATGACAGATAAGGAAGAGAGTAGCTTCATCGCTTAGCGTGAGATACATGCAAGGGGCTAAAATGGGTAAGTGGATTTCTTAGAGCTTAAGCGTTGCCGTTCGTCACCCAGGCAGTGGGTGTGCCTGCTGTAGCCCTGGTGGCTCAGGAGCTGTCACTGAAATCTATTTCCCTAATCAGGAGAAAGTGCCCCCGTCCTTTCTGGGGGATAAATGATGTTTCCTCGACTCAAGGAGATCTCATGTACCTGATTCAACAGGTGCTAAAATCTCTTCCTGACCAAGAGGAAAAAATGCTGGAGTACAGTATTCTTTTGCACAAGTTTTTGTGCACAGTATTAATGATGCTCAGATAATCCTACCTTGTAGATTCCACTTGAACAGTATTGCAGATTAGTCTACAGATATTCCCTCCTGCTCTGGTGACTGCCTCTTACACCTGGCTGCTTCCAGTGCCATCCATGGGCCAGGAGGTGGCACCCATCGCAACGGCTGATGGGGTGAGATCACCTCTCCGACTGAGGGAGGAGACTGCCTGTGGGTGGGGGACACAAGGAAAGAGCATTTTGGGATTCTATGAGACTTACCATGGGATGTTTGGGGGTAGAACCAAAGCTGGGGAAAAGGAGGCATCAGGGTGGTTTGATGAGCCACAAATGTGGCTCAGGGACAGGGATATGAAGGGGGCTGTGTATCATCTCTCTGACTACCCACCTGCCAATTCGGGGTGCATGTGCCTCCTGGGGATACAAGCTCAGGCTTGCTCCTGGCTGAAGCTGTGAACATGGACCCACGGCAGCCTCAGCCATTGCAGACTCTGGGATTTGGCAGCACCTCACAGAGCACCCTGAGGTGATACACAAAGGACGCTGGTACAGGCTCACAGGCACAAAGAGCTGCTAACAGCGTCTGTAGCTGATAGCGTACGTTGACTAATGATAAATATTTATTATGGGCAAAAAGAAAAAGAAGGAGGAGAGAAACACACACACACAGGCATGCACACTCCAGATGACCAGCGGCCGGGGTCCCCCTCTAGCACAGCAAGCTGTGACAGCGATGACGGTGACGATATATTGTATATTCTCCTAGATCCCATTTGTGACACCGCTGAATCAGATGAACATGTTGCACAATGACCAGTCACTGTGTTTCTGTGCAAAGCTGTTTTTTGACAATTCTTCACTGTCTACACAGGTGCCGTTGGCTGTAGAATCAGAATAGTTTGGGTTGGAAGGCAGCGTGGTTTAGCCCTGCTCAGGACCAAGCTACGCAGTCTCTCGGTCACTCCCCCCACCCTCGAGTGGCACAGGGAGGAGAATTGGTAAAGAAAAGAAGGCAAAACTCATGGGTTGAAATAAAACACTTAACAACAGAAGAAATAAAACAGAGATGGAAAACAAACAAGCAATATCCAATAGCAGAAATTACTTAAGCATGCAACTTACAACACAACAGCTCACGTGGCTCCGGATGCCCAGCTTCCTCCCGAGCAGCAGGGACCTCCCCTCAGCACCCTCCTCGCTTATATACTGAGCAGAGAATCACAGAATGGTTTTCAGAATTGTACAAGTAGCTGATATTATTGTTAACGGTAATAATAGGATAGTCTCTTATTCTTTTTCTTATCCAGTTTACTAACATTAAGGAAAGAAATGGAATTGACATATCTTGGTTTCCCAGCAGCTGAAAAGACTTTCAAGAGATGGAATCTTAGAATCATAGAACGGTTAGGGTTGGAAGGGACCTTCAAAGGTCATCCAGTCCAACCCCCCTGCAAGGAGCAGGGACATCTCCAACCAGATCAGGTTGCTCAGACCCCCGTCCAACCTGGCCTGGAACGTTTCCAGGGATGGGCCATCCACCACCTCTCTGGGCAACCTGGACCAGTGCTCCACCACCCTCACTGTAAAACATTTCTTCCTTATGTCCAGTCTGAATCTACTTCCCTCTATTTTAAAACCATTACCCCTCATCCTGTCACAACAGGCCCCGCTAAAGAATTTCTCCCCATCTTTCCTATCAGCCCCCTTAAGGTACTTGAAGGCTGCTATAAGGTTTCCCTGGAACCTTCTTTTCTCCAGGCTGAAAGCCCCAACCTTCAGCCTGTCCTCATAGGAAAGGTGCTCCATGCCTCTGGACCCTCTCCAACTGGTCCATGTCCTTCTTATGTTGGGGGCTCCAGAACTGGACACAGTACTCCAGGTGGGGTCTCACCAGGGCAGAGTAGAGGGGCAGAATCACCTCCCTTGACCTGCTGGCCACGCTCCTCTGGATGCAGCCCAGGATGCAGTTGGCTTTCTGGGCCACGAGAGCACATTGCTGGCTCATGCTGAGCTTCTCGTCCACCAGCACTCCCAAGTCCTTCTCCTCAGGGCTGCGCTCGATCCATTCTCTGCCCAGCCTGGATTTGTGCCTGGGATTGCCCCGACCCATGTGCAGGACCTTGCATTTGGCCTGGTTGAATTTCATGAGGTTGTTCCATGGACTTCTGCACATTAAAGTTCCTTCAATTGCCTTGAACCTGACCTTCTGCTACAGTGGGTGGTGGTTCATTCTCTCAGTCTCTGCCTTCTGTGACTTGGGCGCTGTGGCTTGAGCCCTTGCCATTGAAGACCAAGGCAAAAATGTCATCGAGTACCTCAGCCTTCTCCATGTCCCAGGTAGTCAGGTCTTCTACTTCCTTCCAGAGACGGCCTGCATTTTCCCTGGTCTTGCTTTTATCCCTGACGTACCTAAAGAAGCTTTTCTTGTTGCCCTTGGTGTCCCTGGCCTGATTTAATTCTATCAGGGGTTTGGCTTTCCTAACCTGACCCCTGACTGTTCGGGCAATCTCTCTGTGTTCCCCCCAGGCTGCCTGTCCTTGCTTCCACGTTCTGCAGGGTTCCTTTTCGTTTTTCAGTTGGTCCAAGACCTCCTTGTTCATCCATGCAGGACTCCTGGCATTTTTGGCTGACTTCCTCTTTGTTGGGATGCATCGCTCCTGAGTTTGGACAAGGTGCTCCTTGATGATTAACCAGCTTTCTTGGGTCCCTCTTCTCCCAAGGGCTTTGTCCCATGGTACTCCGCCAAGCAGATCCCTGAAGAGACCAAAGTCTGCTCTCATGAAGTCCAGGGTAGTGAGCTTGCTGTACCCCCTCCTTGCTGCCCTAAGGAGCTTGAACTCCACCAGTTCGTGGTCACTGCAGCCAAAGCTGCCCTTGAGCTCCACATTCCCCCCCAGCCCCTCCCTGTTGATGAGAACAAGGTCCAGCATAGCACCTCTCCTCATTGGCTCCTCTAGCACTTGGAGAAGGAACCTCCTGGACTGCCTGTGCCCTGGTGTGTTGTCCCTCCAACAGATGTTGGGGTAGTCCTCCATGAGGACCAGAGCTTGTGAGCATGAGGCTGCTCCTATCTATCCCTCTAATCCTGACCCATAAGCTCTGGGTGGGCTCCTCCCCCATCCCCAAGCAGAGCTCCATGCCCTCCAGCCGGTCATTGTGGTGTGCAGTGAGGTTTGTCCTTCTCGAATGTCAACGAGAACCTCCAGACGAAGAAGTGGGGAGAGGTTGGGGGGGGACTAGAGAGTGAAGGTCTCCCAGGGGACCATTCCCTGGTTTGGGGGGTGCCGGCAGGACCCCTGTGAGGACCTGCCAGAACACAGGTAGCAAACGCGTGTACAGATGCCTCTAAGGAGCCAGGGCGAAGATCTTTCCATAAGGAGCAGAGTGGCGCAGCGGAAGCGTGCTGGGCCCATAACCCAGAGGTCGATGGATCGAAACCATCCTCTGCTAACTTTTTTTTTTTTTTTTTTTTTTTTT
>WHYT01014415.1:229750-248128 GCA_009806455.1 Tetrax tetrax
CACGCCGTGGGTTGCACGGTCCCGAGGAGAGCCCTGCGGACCCGAGCGCGATCGCTGCCTGGCGCTGGGCGAGACAAAAAGGAAGGCCTGAAGAAAAACAAAAAAAAAAAACACTAATAGAACAAGAAAAGTCTGCTTGGCCCGTACGGGGATCGAACCCGCGACCTTGGCGTTATTAGCACCACGCTCTAACCGACTGAGCTAACCGGCCGCTCCGCGAAGAGCGCCCTCACACCGCGCCCAACTCTTCCGCCGGCTCCGCCGCGTCGGGAAAAGGTGCGGGCGAGCGGGGACAAAGGAAAGGGACGGCGGAGAAGAAGGAAAAGAGAAAAAGGAAATGAAAAAGCCTAGCAGAGGATGGTTTCGATCCATCGACCTCTGGGTTATGGGCCCAGCACGCTTCCGCTGCGCCACTCTGCTGTCCTGCGAAAAGTTTTCCATCTCTTCACACATCCCCATCCACGCTCCCAGCCCTGGCTCTGGAGGATGCTGCCGTGGGGGCTCAGCCCACACCCCAGCCCTCGGGGGTGCTGCCAGTGGTCGAGCAGCGGTGGTACCCTCATCCCAGCAGCACCCACATCCCCCGCGAGGTGGCGGTAACGGCCCTGCTGTCCCCAAAGCGGGGGAATGAACGAACGCACGGCGGGGCGCGGCTGTCCCGCCTGCTGTGAGAGCTCTGACCTCTCCCGGGGACTGGAGAATTCCCCCATCGTGTTGCTGAAAGCTGAACAGAGAAAAAGCCCATCCGGGATCTTCTATTTTTCGGCCAGGCTGGTAGGAGCTGCCGTTGACCTGTTGGATCCAACCACCTACGCATAAGATTTTAGGAAAACAGGCAAGTACCCTGTGTGAAATGTAAAAGAATGAAGAAGGGTATATTTTTGCATATGTTTCTCACAAATTTGGGGACCTGGTTTGCAAAACTGCTGGCAATTGGGAGATTTAATAAAACAACAACAACAACAAAAAAGAACATAGAGCCTGGGACCTGGGCTACTCAGCACATCCTGAGTATCCACCTCAGACTGCATCAGCGTATTCATGCCAGCTCCACGGAGAGAGACTCGGGCACAAAAGGAGGACAATCTGTCAGCGCTGCAATTTCACTCCTTTTTCAGGAGAAGCTGAGGCACTCATGCATGTGCTTCCCCGGCACAGAGCCTGTTTGGCCTTGTGGTGGGTTTCTGACTGCCTCTCTTCCTCCCTCTTCGCTTCCACAGCCCATTTCCAATGGATGCAAGGAAGTGGAGTGGCCCTCCTGGGGGCTGGTCTTATGCCACATTGGTAGTACACAAATATTTGGCTAAGCCCTTTCCCCTTCTTGTGTCCTGAGATGACAGTCAGGGAGAGTTGCCTACCCTATCAAGATGTTCCTGCCTTGTAGCACATCTCTGCTTTGGACAGCTGTTGGATTGTATTGACTGACTTGATGGCCAGCCTCCATTCAGTGGGGTATCAGCCAGATGTTGTGCTGGTGCCAAAGTCAGGTCTGTCACAAGCCACAGGGCTTGCCCTGCCTCCTCCCTGTGGCAAACTCTCCACATTCCCCATTCCTCCACACTTTTCCCACTTGGTGGAATCTCAGCTTCCAACTTAGGGGACACATCATATTGCAGATATTTGCATTTTTTTCCTTTTCAAGACTGACAGAAGATGGACACAAAACATGGAAAAGCATTTCGTGAAAGGACCTGTGTTTCCTGTTTAAAATGTGGGAAATCTCCCAAATTTCCACCTTTTTCATGCAAACTCTCCCTTCTCCAACTCACTCCCTCCCAAAAAGCCCCTGCCAGTTCCAGACCTAAAATTCAACTTCTCCCTAGAGGTCCCCACTCTGTGTTCTGGCCACTCAGCACGTCCTGGCACCTACTTACCTATGCAGACACGTCAAAAGAAGATTTCTCTTCTCCTAAGCTTTCTTATTTTGCCTAGTCTTGGACTTTTCCTAGCACTTCCTCCCCTCCTTTCCTTCACACTGTTGAGGCCAGGCTCCTTAGAAAGAGCCCAGGCAACATGGAGACAAGGATGCAGAAAAAGAGTACGTACTTCCATTTCCAGCCCAAGTGTCCATTGACCAGCAGCCCTTCACCTGCCTGCAGTGCCTTCCCACTGGTACTGGGTGACTTTTTCCCATGGCATAGCCTCACAGTTCAGGAAAATCCTCCTTCTCAACGAGTCCTTTTTAATGAAGTCTTCCTGGAGGTGCCTCATGTTTTATCACTCTACTGCTACCTCCTGAAATACTATTTTCCTTCATACTCATGTTCCCGTACTGCATGAATGGGTCTGGAGTTATAGCTCTCTGATGCGGTTCTGAGCTGTTCTTGAGTAATTCTTCCTAGTACTGGTTTGCAAAGAGTTACAAATAGCAATACTCACTTCTGACAGCCCGTTGGAGATAATGGAAAGCAATCTGGACATGGTCCTGGGCAACTGGCTCTATATGGCCCTGCCTGAGCAGTGGTGTTGGACAAGATGACCTCCAGACCAACCTCAACCATTCTGTGATTTCATGACATCACACAGCAGGATACCTAACCAACTCCATACAGACAGAGGTGTATCACGCTCCTCTCCCCAGAAAAGCAATCAATACAGGGCCACAGACCCTAGATTCATTCTCCTGACACTCTTCTGGTATGGCAGCTGGAGACCTTTTGGGTACAACACAGTGCACATCCCTTGACTCAGCTGCAATAGGGGCGTGATTTGGAACATCCTTGCCTGCCTGCAGTCCCCAAGGATATCTGTTACATTTGGATTGGCAGATACAACACAAGCTCATGGGAAACTCAGACCTTTTTTACACTGGAACCAAAATAAGATGATGTAGGACATTTCCAGCAGCAGTAGGTATCTGTGTTCAAGCAGTCCAATCAAGCCCCTCTCAGTTTCTCACTCCTTAAATGCTGCTGACTGTATTGACTAGATTGTCATTGACTTTGATGGGCACATGGGTGCCAACTTATGCATAGACACTTACAGTCAGATGTCGTAATCTTGAACTGAATCCCTCTCCTTTATCCAGTCAACTGAATCTCTCTCCTTACTCTTTACTTTCTGGTGGGAGGAACTGATTATCATGTGATGAACTGTATGAGTAGGCCAGCAATCTCTTGGTGTATTTTTCCTGAAAACATGCACAGCTTATTTTTCTGACTTTGCTGGAATTCTGCCACAAGTTAGGTTTATGTATGCTGAAGGCATCTGTTCTTACGACAGTGATTTATTTTCAACATGCTTGAAAGTTGACCATTGTGTATAAGAAGGGAAAAAGGCTTAAATATGTTGTAGCTAATGTACAAATTGTATGGCTTATTTCTGTATTCTCTGTAATATTTTGGACAGTTACCTTAAATATATTCCTTTATTCATTATACAGATTATGTACATTCCTCAGTATTTTCCAACAAAAGCTAAAATATCCAAACTCTTTACAGACTTTCAGGAATGCATCAATTCTTTGATTTTTCTTTCAAGCCTGAACAATTTTCAGCAAGTCAGTCATTCTCTAGGCAGAGACACCTTGCTGAAGAACTGTCTCCTCCTAAATGTCTTCCTCAGAGCATGCTTTACTTCTTTGTTTCGCAAGCTGTAGATGATTGGGTTCAGCATAGGAGTTACTACTGTGTAAGAGAGAGCCACCAGCTTCCTGCTGTTTGCCAAGAGACTGGACTTTGGCTTTAAATGTATCAAGCCAGTTGTGCAGTAGAACAGGGTCACCACCACCAGATGAGCAACACAAGTGAAAAAAGCTTTGCGTCTTCCTTCAGCAGATGGCATTTGGAGGATAGTATGGATTATCTGGATGTAAGAGGCTGCTATCAAGATAAATGGAATTAAAACAATTATAATAGTAGCAACAAATACAAGAAGCTCAAATAAGTATGTGTCTGAACAGACCAGATTCAGAATAGGAGCGATGTCGCAAAAGAAATGTTCTATCTCCTTTGAGCCACAAAAGGGGTAACTAAATAACCAACCAGTAAGTCCTACAGAAAGCGGAATTCCAGCAGTCCAGCATGCTATGACCATCTGAAGACACACTCTCCTGTTCATTCTTACAGTGTAGTGCAAGGGATGGCATATAGCCATGTATCGGTCATACGCCATGGCACCCAAAAGGAAACATTCAGAAGTGATGAAGAATATGACAAAGTAAAGTTGCAGGGCACAAGCAGAAAAGGAGATGACCTTTCTCTCCAACCACAAATCCACCAGCATCTTGGGCACTATGTTTAGTGTAAAGCAAATTTCAATCAAAGCCAGGTTTTTGAGGAAATAGTACATGGGGGTGTGCAAGGCAGGGTCAGTGGTTGCAACTATGATGATGAGAAAGTTCCCTGTCATCGTGATTAGGAACATCAGAAGAATTCCCTCAAAGAGGAAAACCTGGAGAGCAGCAAGGTGGGAGAACCCCTGCAAGGTGAAGTAGGTCTGGTTTCCGAGCACTGGTGCTTCAGCAGCTTCCATGCAAAAGAGAAACAAACACAGCCTGTATGAGCCAACAAGGAAGACGTGGGGAGACGTCTTTATGGAGATAAAGAAATAATGAGCTGCTCTGAAACATCTTCCATTATTTAGTAAGTGGGACAATCAAATACGTCTGGGCAAGTAATATTTTGAGAGGCACACTAAAAAACAAAACAAAACAAAAAAACAATGGATCATAAAAACAAGGTAATAATAAAACCCAGGTTCCCCAGAAGAGCTAGGATTTTCCTTTTATTTTGTTTGTTTTCATTTTTAATTAAGCTGAAATGTTGCCATGTCTACTTCATATTTCAGTTCAACTGGTACTTTCTGAAATACATTTTCATCAACAGGTCACCTATTTTGTTTTCTATGTGCAAAATATGAATTCCTTTCCTACAGAACTGAAATCTGATTATGTTCTCCATTTTATTTTTAGAGAAAAAAAAGTTTTCCCTCTTTTCACACACATGTATGTATATATGTATAGACAGATTTCAAATAAATAAAGGAGAATAAAATTGTTGATGGTGCAGCCATATATTTGAAGCTTGAAGGATGGGCAGAACATGTATTTTACTATTTGTTCTTATCACTGCTAAAATGTAAAATACTAAACTGCTAATTTTGTGATTTTTTTAAACTGTCATTTTCCTTTTTCAGTGCCACTGGCCAATTGGTTGTGAACTCAGTACTGTAAGAAACTTTCTTCCTGCAGACCATCTGCAATCTACCTGCCTGTATTTAGATAACCATATCTGAGGTAAATATTTGAATTACCTTCTCAATTTACATTTGTAGCTGGCGTAAAGACATGTAAGTCAGAAACCTTGATTATATTTCTCAATCCAATTATCTTTGTTGGTGTCACTATCTGGGAATGCCATTAGCACAGAAAGGAGCAGCTACATGCATTGCTGAAAGCAGCACGAGCTGAACAAGGCTGTCCCTGACAGTTTGGGGTTCAGGCACCCTCCAGCCTGCACTTTGATGACCAGCACTGGTTGACCTTCCTATATTCCCTCACAGTAAAGTGAAGTTACAAGTCTGCATTGGTATAAAATACACCCCCTTCTAGTGCATTACCATTTTGACCGGTTTGCTTTGATCATCTTAGCGGTTCTCTTCTGAACTCTCTCCTATTTATCAATCTCTTGCTTATACAGAGGACTCCCAAAACAGGCCACCTTCCTCCATATCTGGCCTTGCAAGTGCCAAGCAGAGAGGAATGGGTGTGTTCCTTTGACCAGCTGGCTAGCTGTTTCTGACACAGCTGCTAGACTGTTACTCCTCTCCAATGCAGGGACACACTGCTGGCTCACATCCAGCTGGCCAGGAACCTCACATCCCTTTCTGCAGAGCTGCTCCTCGGGTGGTCAGTCCCAAGCTATACCTATGCATATTTTGTACCACAGCCAGGACTTGGCATTTGTCTTGAACTCATGAAGTTCCTATATATGGCCCTCTTCCCCTGTCCCCAAATTTCTGTCATCTGGAAACTCCTGAGGACGTTCTCCATCACATCTTCCCAGTCACTGATGACTATGTGAAACAGCACTAGTCCCAGTATCAACCCATGAAGAATGCCTCTTATAGCCAGCAAACAGCTAGACTCAGATTGTTGACCACTACCTGTCAAAGCTTTGATGGTCCAGACCATCCTAATGTTTTCCCATTCTACATCTTCCCAGCTTGACTACAAGGCTATTAAGTCAAGAATTGCTGAAGTCATTAAATTACATCTACCACTCTGACCTAACCTGCCCTGAGCCAGTCATATCATGGAAAGGTGTCAGGCTGGTCAGGCATGACATGTTTTTGGTAAATCTGTGCTGTTACACATGCTTTCCCACCCTTTTGTGCCTAGACATGGCTTCCAGGAGGAAGCCATCTTCTTCTTTGAGGCTAGGGCGAGGCTGATATTCCTCAGATCTTCTTGGCCTTCTTGAAGACTGGTATATTTACTTTTTTTTTTTTTAATGTCACTGGGAACCTATGCCTGTTTGTCAAAAATGACAAATGCTAGTCTTGCAATGGCATCACCCACTTCCCTCAGCACCTTTGGCTGCATCAGTTTACTGAAGTACTCTGTAGCTTGTTTGTCCTCTGTTGTGGGTAGCACCTCCCTTTCCCAAACTGTGCAAACACTTTTTAAGAAGAGACCCATTTCAGAGCAGAGGTTTTTTTTTTTTTTTTTCCCTGAATGATCAAGAAAAGCTTTTATGCTGTTTCTGCAAATAGCTATATGGCAAACGTCAGCAGCTGAGGTTCCATTCATAGATTGTAAGTGAAATGTAAATGGGTAACAACTCTAAGACATTAAGTTTGTTCATTCTTCAGAAGTAATCTAAAAGAAGCTAATTACTATAAGTTCTTAATTCTCTTACATTGCCATGAAAATCTTAACATATAGCTCAGACATCACTGTGTACATTGCATATATCTACAGTTCTCAGATGCTTTCTCTTCTACCCTTTAAAAATATTACATTATTCTCCTTCTTGAGCCATATATACACTAATAAGCATTTTTCTTGCCAATTTCCCTTACCAAATAGTACAGAAAATACTGGTATACCTCAATTTTCATGAGAAGCAATCTCGAGTTTCTGATATGATGCCTTTGTTCATGATTTCAGATACTGGGATACCTTTTTCCGCCTTTTGGGCGACACTTCAAGACTGCGAATAGTTTCCTGTAGGATTCCCAAGAAAGAGAGAGGTTCAGCTTTTCTGAACCACATGCTTACATTGCTTCCTGAGATAGGAACCCCTCTCTGGATTCATTACCAAGTATACTCAGAAGACAACACATCTCCCCTGGTATTGTAGCAGACTGTGAACAATTTTAATTAATTAAAGCCAACATATTTGTTTTAGACATCTGTCTGAGGATGGGTGTACCACCTTCTGAAGACAGCTATCTCTTTTTATTATCAAGCAGGTAGTAGCAGCATGTCATTTAGCCAAAAAGCCTATAGTTAAATAGATAAAACCAGGTGAAACAGGTCCTATCCTACTTGAAATATAACTCTCCAGAAAATAAGAAATTCACTGTGAGTTTTCCAAAATGAATTTTTAAAACATGTCCTAGACTCACATTGAACAAAGTAGTTTGTGTAAGGTAAGGAAACCTGGTAGCAAGTCAAAGAGAGAGTCACCATACTTAACTTCTGAAATCCAGTGGTTTAGTTGTTGCTGACGTAGCTAGTGACTTTTCAAATGCTCTGAAGTAGCCAAGATATCTGCTTAAGACTGGCAAATATGACAGAGATCCATAGGAGACCTATCCTTCTGCAACATTACTGGAGATCAGCTAAGGTGCTCCTAAGTATCTCAAATGGCACTGAAGGCCTATGTTTGTCAAGTGGTTTGAGTCCTAAATGTCCACATCTGAGCTTGTCATAGGGTCACTTGCCCTATAATCCACGAAGAGGAACAGACACTCTGTTGCAGTTTAGCCCTGGTCAGGACCAAGCTACGCAGTCTCTCGCTCACTCTGCCCACCCTGCAGTGGGATGGAGACAAGAATCGGTAAAGAAAAGGCAGCAAAAACCATGGGTTGAAATGAAACAAAAGATAAAATTAAGAGAAACAACAGAAGAAAGCGAAACAGAGATGAAAAACAAATATAGTACAATAACTCACAGCAAATCCTGATGCGCAGCAGTAGCAGAAGACTCTGCTCTGCACCCTCCTCACTGATACACTGAGCGTGACACCACAAGGTATGGAACAGCCCTTTGGCTAATTTGGGTAACCGGTCCCAACTGTTGGCTAACTAGTAAACTGTCCCAGCTGTGTGCCCCAGCCATAGGGGCCACCAGCTCCAGTTCCGGTCCCAGCTCCGGTGAATGTTAACTCTATCCTAGCCAGAACCAGGACACACTTCTAAGGCATAATTCATCATAGCCTGAAAAGTCAAGTCACAGTGTAGAAATGCCTTTTTCCATTCAGTGAGTATGTTGGGAAACGAGATGACTAACAGACATGCAGATCACTAACAGACATCCAGAGTTTGTATGGCAGATGTCTAAGTGTTCGTTGACATCCATTATAGTAAACAAAGCAACATAGACATTTCTGGGGCTGGTTAATTTGTCCCGTTTTAGTTACCTGCTGTGGGACAGATAGTCGTGTATCCTTAAGTTCTGAGCTCTAATTAGTTGCCTAAACTTAGCCAAAGCATGAGAAAACTTGACTTGTCTCATACAGCTTTGTGTGACTAGTGACACCTACTCCTTCCTATTTTTGCTAATCCCCTCTCCAGTCATTCCCTCCTCCTAGAGATGTTTCCCATTAGTCATTTCTTTCTCTGCTACCTGCTCTCAAAAGATATATTTCCTTACCGTGATGGCCACCCCTGCTCCTATGCTACTTCTTTTTCACTGCTCATTGCAGTGTTAAACACTTTAGTGAAATGTGAAGCTTTGCCAACCACTATTTAAATTTTTTTTTAACCGTGTTAAATATAAGAACACACATAGCAATCACAATTCCACAACCTAAGCAGCTCTTCCTATTTCCAAATTGTTATCAAGGAAAATAAAAACTACACACACACAATGAACTAATTTCAGGTTGGTAAACATCGTCCTTTCCATTTTTATCCACTCCTCTCCATCAAATGCCAACAGAATGGGCATTCATCTTTGGAAGTTGTTGCAATGCTGTTGTGGGAGTTTTGCTTTCACTTTAAGGTTTTAATTGTCAGTCCAAATAGGGATAGTATTTAATTAATTTTATACTGGATGTCTACATTGCGTGTTCTTCTGTATGAGCTAGCAGTTCTTCAGTATATTGAACTGAACTCTTCTAGAGCATGGCTTATATTAATTAAAATCATTGAAAGACATTCAAAATAGATCAGATTAACCACATTCAAGCAAATATTTCTCACTCTTTTCATTTGCAGTCAAGGGAGTCCAGGCAACCGTTTTGGATGTAGACATCTACACCATAGATGTAAAAACTAAGAGTAATCCAGAACATAACATTAATAAAGGAACGATCAATCCACTATAAATTGAGTTTCGCCTTATTCTGAACTGAATTTCCGCCGTAGTGAGGAAAAAGAAAGCATGTAGGCATGTGAGACAATATCATGTGCAATAATACATATACAATAACATTCATGGATTTATTTTGCTTACTTTACAGTATTCACTATATATTAATATCCTGTCTCCCCCCAACTGATAGCAAGATTATTTACCTACTTTTTTCCCCTGCTTGTTTATTTTCAAGATGCACAACTATATATTCCCAAGTTATTCAAATTGACTATATTCACGTGACATGAAGTTGTGTCTGAACCTGTAACTCGTTAAGGATTATTACTCCTTTTTTTTTTTTAACAGAAAGTAACCCTAGGAAAGCAAGAAATTTATTTTTCTGTTTTTGCAGAGCTTCCTTTACTTCTTTGTTTCTCAGACTGTAGATAAGAGGATTCACCAAGGGAGTGAGAATGGTGTAAAAAACAGAGAAGATTTTGTTCGGAGATATTTGGGTATCATGATGAGGAAGTACATAAACAAATAATATTGACCAGTAAAAGAGTATCACCACAATCAGATGTGAGGAGCAAGTGGAAAAGGCCTTTTTCCTTCCAGTGGTAGAAGGAATTCTCATGACTGTGATAATGATATAGATATAGGACGAGAAGGTCAATAGAAATGGAGGGAGTGAGCAAACACCTGCCACAACAGAAGTGACAAGTCCTGCCACATGAGTGTCACTACAGGAGAGTTTTATTATCGGGAACGAGTCACAGAAAAAATGTTCAATTTCATTAGGCCCACAGAAATCTAAATTTGAGATCAGGAATGTTAGTATAGAATTAGACAGAAAGCCACTTATCCAAGATGCAGCACCCAGTTGGAGGCAGAGCTTGCCGTTCATATGGGATGGATAGTGCAGGGGTTTGCACACTGCTAGGTACCTATCATAGGACATCGCTGCAAGGAGATAGCACTCGGCAGCTGCCAAGCAACCAAAGAAATAGTATTGTGTAAAACATCCGTTGACTGAAATACTTCTGTCTCCACCCAGATAGCTAAGCAACATCCTTGGCAAGATATTTGAGCTGTAGCAGATTTCCAAGCAGGCCAAATTGCCCAGGAAGAAGTACATTGGGGTGTGAAGGGGCCGATCAGCAACCATCAGCACGATGATGAAGATGTTTCCAGTGATGGTCACAATGTAGATCAACAGAAACATCAGGAAGATAAGTGAATCCAGTTCAGGGCCATTCCCAAATCCCAGGAGGATGAACTCTGTAACAACTGTTTTGTTTTTCCACTCTTGCTTTGTCATAGCTTTGGTTCTAGTGATAATACAGAAAATGTTAACACCAACGAAGGTCTTGACAGGTGACTCAAGTAATGTAAGTTTCTTCACAGTTCTTCACGCTCTTCACCTGAGTTCTATAAAGATTTCTTGCATAGTAGGAGTCACATTACTTATGACTCCACGTACTGAGTGGAGCACGTAAAACTGAAGTAATGTCAGTGTTTCTTCTCCAGCAAAAGGGTACTTTCTAATTTATTTCCAGTCTATGCAAGCAAATTAAAAATCAACTTCTTTCATTAGATGCCATCATGAGTTTTGCCATATTCTTTTCTGTTGTGAAAAAAAGAAGTATTTGGTCTGATTGCTCCAATATTAAAACAATAATATTTCCATTGCTAATATGTATTGATACATATTCTATATTTGCTATATATAAGTATGTAGCATTTTTCTTATTGGAAGGAGTCTGCAAAAGAATCCAACTTCCACCAACGAAAATAAGTATGAAGGACATCTATACCACCCTCAGCATATGTTCACTTTGCCAAAACATTTCAAACATACACAAAAGCACCTTCCAGTTGTCTCACCCTTCAGTCTTGTCAATGGGTTGAATGAAGGATTCTAGACTTAAAGAGTTTAATTTACCCTGAAAAAAACAGGATGAATCATCTTGTGAAGGTATCTATCTCTTGCCACTGAGAACTCAGAGAGAGTTTAGTTGCCAGACCCTTAATAAGAAAAAGAGTTCATATAAATTCTACTGCTTGTCATACTGGTCTTTTTGATTTTCCTCTCATATGCACTGAATCACCTCATTCTCTAGATTTCTTTACCAATCCCATTTTCCAAAACTCTTGAGGCTTTTGCTGATCTTTTCTGAATTTGTTTAGTACAAAAATACTTTAAAAAAAACCCCAACAAACAAACTTCAGTGACCAAAATGAGACACACTACTGTGGTTAATACTATACCAGCAGAGGAACTGAACAGAAAACGTACGTTTTCTTCTGTATAGACACTTCTTGTCAGCTCTGTTTTTATCCAGATGTGCATGGAGTTGAGAGATATTTGCAATGCATTAATGGAGTGCATTTTTCAAGCCCATGCACCTGGCAACAAAAATCCCAACCATGACCCTTCACAGACTGGGAGGGACAATCTTCAGCCCCAGGGTTCCCAGAACACATCACTATTACAAATACAACTTTGGTGCGGTTTTTTTTTCCCCCACTGTCTTCCCAGGTCTAGCACTCCAATTTAGCAGCATCTCTCTGAACTATCTTCAGTAGGATTAATGCCACCTAACTTGGAACATCTGCATCTAAGGCACTCACTTCAGACTCTTCTTATACTCTGCAGAGAGAAGTAAGCGCTTTGGACTGTAATTCATCCAACACATTTTATACCTCTACTTTCTGTGAGCTAAATAATCTAAGGAAATTATCTATTTCTTTCCATTGAAAATAGCAGGAGTTTAGATAATATCTCAGAAGTCAGCTTCTGTCATTTAGACAGCATCTCCTTTTTGATGTTGCTCACCACATTTAGATATCATAGGGAGGTGACCAGACACTGTAACAATGAAGGCCATATAAGGACACCCATCCAATTACTTACACCCGGATCATTTACGATAGCATAACTTTGTAAGGCTTACACATTTCTTTCCACAGATCTAATTTTAATTTTTCCTTTAAACTCTTATTCATTCTAACCCATAGTTTTTAGCCAATTTTCCAACCTCTGACAACTGAAAACATTGGAAGTGTGTCCTGTTTCTATGTCAATCAATAAGCCTTTCAGACCAACACTGTTTCTTACCTGAAACCACAGGAAGATTGAAATTCAAATAAAAAGTGTTTCACTTCTCAAGGTTTTGTATCCATCTTTATTTTCTTTAAAAGCTTCATTTTCTCATTAAAAAAAAAAAAAAAAGAACTAGACCTCCTTGTTTGGCAAAGATCCTCCTCCCTGATTGCTATACTTTCCTTTTTTTTTAAAGCCAACTGAATATACCAACTCTTCTTTTCCATTCTGTTAAGTGGAGAATGTTCCTCCCTTCACCTCACTCCTTAAAAACCTTTTCAGAGTTGAGACTAGTGAAACACCCCAGGGGATAACCAAGCCTTGGAGAGGTTGTTGTCATCCACCTCATATGCACGTAAATAACCATTCTTTTCCTGTACACTCTGACTGCAATTAGTGTTTTCTTAGCCTACATTTTTATTATTTTTGGGTCTGGATGGTATTATATTGATAGATAGACCGTAATTTGTTAGTCAACGTTCAGACTGCTTAGTCTGCAAGGCCAGACGGAAGCAGCTTGATGAATCAGTATCTCTTGCCAAAGAACAACTTTGCCCTAGCTTGGTAAGGCTCAAAAAGAAAAAAAAACAACATAAGAACATGGGGAAATTCAAAGACTGCATGAAAAAAAGTGAAGTCCCAAAAAAGTAGAAGGGGAAGTTGTATTATGCAAACACCGCTAGATGGGAGTGTAGTCAAAACAATCCAGACTATCTATCAGAGTGACTTCTGCCTGTCCAATTGCAGAGCTGGTCCTACCTGGATTGCAGAGACTGAATGTCATCCATTTTGATTGCTAACACGAGATGGAATAAATCTGTCTCAAAAATACAAAATCTACCTGTTGACTTTCACATGGGATAACCTTAGTTTCCCACTAAGTAGCCGCTCTGTCAGCTCCATAATAGAAATAAAATGCCTGTGTTCAGCCAGATAGTCTCAGCTACATCCTTGCCGTGGGCTCTGTGTGTGAGTGCCATCTAAACCCTTTAGTTTGGGGGATAAGACACACACCAGAAGACAAATCTCTGTTCTTGGTGACAGAATGCCTTTATATAATTAATTCACAGACTAGTAATTTGTACCTAGCTCAGAATCTATCCATCATCCATCAGGTTCTATCCATCATCGGGTCACCAGGTGATAAGAAATTCTGCATTGTTTGTTTTGTATATTCCCTTGTTGTTATTATTATTATTAAAATTATCTTTCCCTTTGCTGTCCTAGGAAACTGTTTTTATCTCAACCCACAAGTTTTCCTTTGTTTTCGAATCTTTCCCCCATTCCAACTGGGAGGGTACAAGGTGAGCAAGCGGCTGCGTGGTATTCAGTTGCTGACTAGGGTAAAACCACGACACTATTGGAGGTGATTTCGACAGCAAGTGTATGGTCAATGATGTAGGAATTTGCCTAGTTGCAAGTGGAGTTGGGTGGTTGGTTGTGAGAAAAAAAAAAAGTTTTTATCAACTTCCTCAAAAAAAAAGCCTGTAAAACCAAAATGTAAGCACACTCCAAAATAATCTTGATTAAACTCAAAATTTATTTGTCAGATTTTCCATATTATTTCAGTCACTTAGAAATGAAAAGCCACAAGAAGAAAAAAATTGTCTTATGGCTACAGATACACGAGGCATAGAACGGCCCCATGTGTCAACATGGGTATGGCTGCATGGGGCACAGAAGATGACTCTGACCAAATGCCATGTGGTGTGACAGGATTCAGCTGCCCAAGTGTAGAGATACAGTGTCCTTCAGGAGCTGTGAGGATCCTCCCCTGGACTTTGCCTGCCACTACTCTGAAAGCATGTAGATCTCTCCTAGGGCACAGGAGACTTCAATGCTCAGGAGACTTCAATGACCTTTAAATAGTGGCTATGTAGATGTTTACATCTAAGTTAGTTACTTTTGGCTCTCTTAATATCCAACAGTCAGGAAAAAAAGTGCTTTTAAGGTGAAATTAGATGATCAAATCATGTCCTCTCTAGCAGGAGATGACTCTTACTCCAGGTTGTGATCACTGTACTAATTTCATCTAGTTCAACAAAATGGAAGTTGAAAGCCGGATATTGACATTTATGCCAGAGATAGACCTACTGAATTAAATAAATTTTTTTCTGCATTAGTAAACTAGGCTTCCCCTCTCATCTTCTTGGTAAGCAATAGTCATGTCTCAAGAAAGATTGATCCCATTGTAACTTTCAGGCAGCTTAAAAGAGTTGACAAGCAACTGCAGACAGAGTTATGGGTGCAAAAATATATTAAACCCCTGATTTTCACACAGATTTTAATCCTCCATCTTTAATTGAGTGTAATGAATTCTCTGAAGCAGTTTCCTATTTTGTTGTTGCTGCTTATTGGCTTTAGAGATACTCTACACAACCATCTAGATTAAATACCAAAGTTTTTGTTACATATACAGGATGCACATTGTCAATGATCTTTACACTAGCCCCCTCTGGAACAGACAAGCCATGTCCTTACTGCAATTCAAGGTTGTATTTATCACACAGTTTCTTGCACTGACTATTAGGGTTTTTTAAAATTGACTATGACACAGTGTTTTGCAAGTTTGCATGTTGGTTGCCATCATTTTCTGAAACACAGCTCACAGTTGGATCTTTATTTGTTTAGGTGGCTTTGCTTTCAAGTGTGTCTGAATCCCTCTGCACAAAGCCAACCTGCCTTAACATTGAGACCTGCCTTCAGGCTTGAGATATTTAAGAGTTCTTTAATAATTAATATGTCTTTATAATTTCCACTTAATATTGAGAGTTTCTGTCAGTTTGCTAGGTTTGTGCTTGGATGGTGTGGTAAGAAGGCGGCATTCTACATGCAGAAAGACATTGCATGTAGGCATGTGAGCATGTGAAGCCTGCTCAGATACTCTGTAAATTTACTTGTATTACATTTGCGGGCTGCCACAGAGGGAGACATTTCATTCCCAAGCAAGCTGGTGCAGATAGCTTCTTATTCGCGTTGCGAGGGTAGACGGTGGATGTTGAAATTCAGAACCTGACATCACCTGCACTGATGTATGCAGTACATCAGATGAGTTTCTGTGTGCAGACCCTCTTACTCCGAATTTTGCAGTTTTCTGAAGTAACTCTGCCAAGATCTTGGTCTACCGCACATTAGCTGCCCCTGCTAAAATTAAACCCAGTAAGTGTGCAGGGATCTTCGGGGCTGCTGTTATTCACTCCACAGAAGATAAAGGGAAAAGTTGACCTTATGTTGCAGGCACAGGAGCTTGATGGAAAGTGGCAACCTTATACAAATGTCAGCAAACAGCCTGGGTGGAAGGGCACAGCTAACCGTGGTGTTCTACAGTGTAGATATGCCTAGATATAAGAATCCCTTTATAGCCAATACAAAAGCATTGTCACTTCTTTGGTGTGAGTAATCTCATCCTTAAGAAGATACCTGAAATAATCTTCTCTAACAGTATCCTCACTGTATTTGCTAAAATTTGTTTAATTTACTCCAACATATGCTGTACATTACCATAGAGTCCTATTCTTTCTACTTATATCTCCCTTCGTGCATATATGTTCTATAATATAACAATAATTATAGGTGCCAGACGATTACTATTTTTCTAATGAAACATTATTCTGGGAGGATACAATTTGAGTTTTGGATGAGAGAGAACCTAATATCCTATAAACATGACATATTTCGTCCTTAAACAAGGTGGTGAATCAGGGTACGAATAGGCAGAAAAAACATAGATTCTTTAATCAAAATGTTTATTATAGAACTTAACTTTCATACAATCTGAACTGATACTTCTATTTAATTTAAGCAAAAGAAGATAGACCAAATGAAATAGAAATACGTAATTTGACTGTATCTAATGGAAATTTGAAATCTACAACTGAAGAACATTTTTTTTTGATAGAGAGGGGAAGGGGAAAGTTGTTTCCTACTGAAATGTAAACATTGTGAAACTTTCTAAATAAGGATATTTAAAAATATAGGGAAAAAAGGAGAAAAACAATGCCACCATTTTAAAAAATGCGGAATGATATGTGCTAGGTGACTGGTGAGGATTTAGGGCCAAGCTAAGCCTTGACAACCCGGATGAGGATATCAGTTAGAGACCAGTTTGTCCTGTTTCCCTGGGAGAATCTGGTCCAAAGGGAGTTGCAAAGAGCATATGAGTCAGATGGTTCAAGAAAACAGTGTCCTACCTGCTAGACCTTACACGTTTGCCAAAAAGGCAGGCACAGAGTCCTCAGGGCAGGCTGGCTGTCAGGAAGCCAAGGAAGGAGTGTTCCTGGAGGATCTTCAGCTATCGGATGTCTGCCATTTTCTGGTGGATCATGGATAGATAAATCCCTGCAGATAACCACAGCTCTCTTCCTTGGATTCCTAGGATACAGTTCCGGGATCAGCACTAACCATATTTTGTGAACTCTGGATTTTTTTATTTTTGTGTGTGTCTTTGGCTCTTTTTTTCAGCAATTGAAAACAGTAATGATGCATTGCTCTTTATGAGGACTTAATCTAATAATAACAGCTTAATCTAATAATAGTGGCTGTGAGCCAAGAATGACTGTATAGGCTGCCACTTGACACATATCCATGAACACCAGAGATTTCAAACTGAGCTGAGATGCCTTCTCTGAACTCTATGTACATTCCGAGTTATCTTAGTTAAGATATCTTTAGCATCTGCAAAAGATGAGCTAGTAATTTAGTCTATCTTGAAATACTCCCTCTTCCTTTCTGTTTGTGGATTTTAAGCCATCTCTTCTTTCTTTCTTTTTTTTTTTTTTGTGAAACAGACTGGTTTTCACTTGGTTCTGTCTCAGAGGTTGTGAATTTATGTGTGCATCCCTAAGGTTTGTGAAACCAAGCCCAAAGACACTATGAACAGACATTTAGCCCTACTTTGAGACAGTGACAGAGGAACTACAGTTTTTGAGCACCCACATAGTGAGTCCATGTGCATTTTACTGTTGAAATAACTCTGTTCAATAGAGAGGAACTCATACCTTGATCTCAGACACACAGCATCTCTGCAATGACCCTTTGACACAATCATTTCCATTGAACATCCCACTGGGGACATTTGTAGAAGAGTGATGGCAGTTCAGTGAGGGGCAATGAGTGAGCTGGTTAAGTATTGCAGAGGTGGGGAGGATCGGAGAGGACAGTACTTCAAGGAATTGCTCAAGGCTTTGGGACAGGGAAGGGGATCTGACATTGAGAGTGGGAACTTGGGCACCTGCTGAACAGAGCTGGAGAGTGGGCCTGGGACAGCTGGGACCTGCACGCTGTCATGACCATGGAGAAGACGCTCTTCATGGCTGTGGGGCACCAAACCGTTTTTGGAAAGCCAGGGGAACGGTCTGCAGAGAGTGGAAGTTCAGGGATTGCAGGGGCGCTCTGTGAGGCACCACGGAAGCAGCGGGGTCTGGTGGGACGGGGATCTGGTCTGGTGCGGGAGGGACTCTGTGTGGAGAAGCTGGGTGCCATCCCCATGCGGCTGGGCTGCCGGGGGCCTGCAGGCCTGGACAGAGGGGCGTCGGGAAAAGCGAGGTGGTGAGGGCTGTGTTTCATGGCCGAGCAGCAGCGCTTGAGCCTGGGGTGCGCAGGGGAGGAGGGCAGCCCCAAGGCTGGGACAGCGGAGATGTGTGGGCCAGGCTGAGGCACCTTTGCTCAGCGCGGCCGCTGCAGCCTCCCAGGAGCCTGGGTGTCTCCTCCGCACACCCCACACTGACCAGAAAGGAGCCTCAGGCGGGCAGGGCCTGAAAAGGTCCTGTTGTGGATCAGCACTGGGCCTCTTTCTTTGACAGAACAC
>WHYT01014416.1:6371-21532 GCA_009806455.1 Tetrax tetrax
AAAAAAAAAAAAAAAAAAAAAAAAAGGCCCTTGTCAGTCCCAATTAAACAAGAACTGGCCTGAATGGATTACTCCAAATTTGAATGAAATATTTTTCCAGCTGGCAAAAGTTTCATGTATTTTCCTTGCTCTGTTTTTTCCCTGTTAGTGGTTTTGGTCAGACCAGAAGCATATGTTGCAGAATCTGCCAGAAAAAATGTTTTCCCAATTGATATTTTCTTAAATGCCTTTCAAAAATTGCCAGTCAGCGCCCTTGGAGACAGAAATCCTCTCTGCAGTGATACAACAGGTACAGAGGAGACAGCAGCCACCTCTCATTTAATCTTATCATCTATCAGACCTGAACTGGAGACCTGCTGGTGCTGGCTCCATAGTTCACTCGGTCTATCTCCTCCCTTCTGAGGTGCCCAACAAGCCCATGACGTTGCCTTTGGAGTTTTATTTTTCAGCCCCTGATGAGCAGCATTGTTCCCCACAACCTCTCAGTGTAGCATGGTGAGGCTCTGGTTGGAGCATGGCTGGAGAAGTTCAGAGGAATACTTGGGGACTGTGGGACATTGAACCGAGCTGGAATTTATTTGGTTTTCTCCCAACAGATAGTCCTGGGAATGACCTGTCAGATGGTCTGGTCCTTTTGTATTGATCTTCAATCACCCTGCTGCAGAAACTCTTCCTCTTCTGCGAGGAGCTAGTGTGTTTTGTAGGGGATGTCAGCTTTATGTCATCCCTTCTGGCTTGTTTTGAACAAGATGCTGCTGTACTGCTTCCCTTTCATTCCTTTCCCCTTGCCTTGCTCTACTTACTGCTAGTGAAGTTTTCCCCCAAATAATTTCTTCCTACAGGTCTGTGCCTTGCTGTTGACACAAACTTCAACCAGAAGTTTTCCTGTGGTTTAAGCAGATACGAGGCCTCTCCACCAAGTGGATGTGCCGGTATCAGATACCACAAAATCCATATTCCAGGTGAGCCACTTGCACGTTTCCTCCTCTAAGCACTTATTTAAACAAACTTGCCACATTTCATCCACTCTGTGATTTTAATCTCCCTCTGAAATGCAGCTGAAGCCAAGATGTTTAAAAGTTGTCAGAAAAGGAGGCATACTGTTGGACCAACCTCACGTCCTTAGGAAACTGCTGTAAAATTCAGAGACAGGGACAAGCCTATAAATTGGGAGTCCCCAGTATTTCCAGGGCTTGGAGGCAGAGGTTGCATTTGCACACCTGAAACTGTTTTCCCCCAGCTCAGTCTGAATTCTGCACTTCAAGCCAGCCCCAGGAAACTTACAGCTGTCCAGAACTTTTGCTTTCGATCGTTACAGGACAAAAAAATCAGAGCTGATTGTAGCAGACCTCTGGCAACCGTGCTGTTAATGACAGGAAGAAAGTGAAGCTGTTCAGCTGATCCATGACCGTTCCCAACTCAGCCTGCGATATTTTATGTGAACTGCCAAAAACTTCAAAAAAGGTTTCATGCATTGCAGGGATGGATATTCCACCACCCATCTCGCTGGCGGTTTGGATTATTTACCTTTTCATAGATGAGAAATAGTGTACAGGTGCAGAAATTCCCATTATTTTCAGAGTACAGGATACTTTATGTGTGTGTGTGTCGCATTCATTGACTTCACTTTCTCTCTAATGACCCATGAGTATCTCTTGTCTCACGGAATTGAGTGCTGTTTGCTTGTTCACAGTTTCCTTTCCTTCCGTTATCCAGCAAAGAAAGTTTGCTTAAGTGGCTTTTGTGAACTCTTTCAAGATCCCCAGAAGGATGATACAGGAAACACCGAGTTTCCTTTCTATACAAACTTCTAGGGTGTTCCCATAATAGCCTGGAATTTATCTGCACTCAACAGCCTGCAATTGGACAAAAAATTAATGAACTGTCAAGGGATCAGGCAAAACACAATTAACATATCAGAGAGAGGAGAGCTTGCAATAAAAAAGAATCCTCCACTTACACAGCACCTTTTATCCCATGTTGCCAAACACTTTCCTTTCTACGTTTCCAATTACTTTACAAGTTGGCCACCCTTGACCGTTCAGCCTGAAATTTTCCATAATTGCTCCCTGCCTCAAGTTGAATACATTTTTTCGGAGAGGAATGAAGGGGGAAAAGTTACACACCAAAAAAAACCTCTCAAAAAGGTGCAGTCATATTTCACCGAGATTAACTAATTAGTTTTACGAATGTTTCAGCTTTCGCCCTCTCTATTTTGAAGAGCGCTTTTGCACCGCAGGGGGCTGGAACAGGAACGAGACGCTTGGCACAGAAACAGCGCTGGGGATCAGAGTCTGTCGCTGTCTCCGTGAAAATGCATCTGGATTTGTCCAAATAATAAACCACAGGCAAACTTCTATTGGAATGTATTAAAGGCAGGCTTGCACCTTGTTTTTTATGCCTTCAGACTGCCATGTCCATAGTGCAGCCCCCTAAGAGCAGCCCCCGTAAGCAGAACATGTGGACGGAGCGCCGACAAAATGGATTCTCATCTTTCCCGATTTCACCCTGGGTGACCTGGCACAGTGGGTGAGATCTGGGAGGATTGTAGTACTGGGAGGGAGGGCAGGGCCGGTGTTGAAAGCTGACAAGGTAGAAATGTGAGTCATTAAAAGGCAAAGACCAAACTGTAAAGAAACAATTACTTACATATTTAAAAAAAAAAAAAAAATCAGATCTGGAAGGCACGTTCGCCTGGTGGTTGACACTCCCTACAAAAGCACTGTGTTATTCCAAAAGTCTCCCATGAGATGAACAAACCCTGCCAGGAATAATCGCAGGGCTGGAATTGTATAATCGCTCAACTAAACGCGGGCTCAGAACAGATAGGGAACCCGTGCTTTTCTTTTCCTGCCCACTCCCCTGATTTCAGGGCTGTGTGGTGCTCGGGAGCGCTGTGGCTTTTATTGGCTGGAGCAGTCAGGACACCAGAACAAAAAAAAAAAACAACAAACCTTCTTAGCAACAGCTTCACAGCATCTATTGTTTTTAACTCCATTCATAAAAGCAGTTAGCTGTGCTGTAGCGAGGCGGGCTGGTGCGCTCAGCGTACTCGCGTCTGCGGGAAGCAGAAAGCTCTTGACTTGCTCTGAGCTGAGCGCCAGCAGATTTCGTACCGGAGCACTAATCCAGCAATAAAGACAATGGCTTTAAGCCACTTCAGGCTCTAGAGTTCCCGTTAGTATTCTCCGGTTACGGAGATCAAAGGCCTACAAAGGGCAGTTTAGCGAGGGAAAGGAGGAGACGCAGGCAACAGCTTCGCCTCCCCTCTTGGAGGGCTTTGGTCCCTTTTCTCAAGCAGCGGAGACCAAGTTTGGGGAGCAGGTGCCGTGGCAGCACGGCTTGGATGGTTCGGCAGCACACCGGCACTCCCACGTCGCGGGGGTCTGGGTGTTGCATCAGGTGGCGTTAACGGCAGGGCTGTGGTGCCTTTATTTTAGCAACAATTTATAGAATCATTAGGGCTGGAAGGGACCTTCAAAGCCCATCCAGTCCAACCCCCCTGCAAGGAGCAGGGGCATCTCCAACCAGATCAGGTTGCTCAGAGCCTCATCCAACCTGGCCTTGAATGTTTCCAGGGATGGGGCATCCACCACCTCTCTGGGCAACCTGTTCCTGTTCATGGCTAACCAAAAATCAGATACTTTATCTGGTGCAGCCTGGAATGACAAGTCCGTATGCAGAATGACCCACATCTGCATGGCTGCAGGCAGGAGCTGATGTCAGAGTGGTTTGGGTAATAGGAATTAGCACAGCAATAGTTTTTATTAATTTTCTAAAACAGCTTGGAGAAATTAATCTTTTTTTTTTTTAAACTAAGAAACAATATTTGTCACTTTTAAAATCACAAGCCGCGTGTTTACTGAGAAAGAGCTATCTTTACTGATGAGATCCTATATTTCATTCAAGCCAAATATTTTGCATGAAACAGTACTATTTAAAAGCCTCTGAGAAAAAGTAAAGAGGTTCTGCTGTAAAACCTCATGATGCAAAGAAAGAAACTGAGGAAGATGATTGATCTGGGACTTCACGTACTGGGAGGGTTCGGAAACAAGAGCATGGTGGAGCTCTGGTATGTTTGCCTTGCGGGAGGGAAGGTTAAAAGGGATTTGATCGGTCTCAAGAAATCCCTGCGGCTGAAGAAGGTGCCAGGTTTGAGCAGGCTGCCTCATCTGTTCGACAAAGCGCTACGAGAGCCATTTGCTGGAGATCGAATCAGGAGATGTTCCCGCTGGAAACGAGGATCAGAGGTTAATTAACTACAGGAACATCCTACTGAGGAAGCCGTCCGGTGAGTTCCTATATGACAGCTCGGGGACGTTGCCATGGGATGTTTTAGGTGGCCGACTAAGTTGCTCGCCGTGTTGCCGCGGAGCAAACCTGCTGATTACAGAGGGATGCCAGGGTCCTGCCTCAGGGACCCACCCCTCAGGGCTGGGAACACCTCCCAGGCGCCTGCTCAGCGCCTGTGCCCTACTTTTGTTTTTTGCAGTGAAAGAGCCACCTCACATCTCTGGAAAAAAAGCAAAAGAAGGACACTTCTACTACTCTCTTTTCATTTACAGCCAAATTCAGCCAAACTTTGAGTGTCTCTTTAAAACTTTTATTTCCTCCCCACTGGCCTGCTTCCGTGCTGGGGTGCACGTTCCTTTTGTTTTGTTTTGTTTTGTTTTTCTTTTAATAACAGTTCTGCGGTTGTTTCGCAGCCCAGCTGATGATACACTCATCACTCCACACACAACAGGGCTTCGAGCCGAGCGCGGTCTACGTGCAAACACCGCTACGTGAGGTTTTGGAGCCTGCCTCGTGTCCAGACTGCGACGGATTTTCCTTGGCTGTGATGCTACGGCTCAGCCTGTAACGGGTGGCTGTGGAAAATTAACTGATGGGGCCCCGTTTCCCAGGAATGGCTGGCAAGGTCATGGTTTTGAGGCTGTAAGGGCGCAGTACGTGGGCCAGCTTTGCTCGTCCCTTCTATGGATGTCACCAGATCGCTCTCGCATGAGCACACCGTGGGTGGGGGAATGCCCTGGCTGCTCCAAGCACGGTGCCATTGGCTGTTTTCCTGCACGGTAAATCTATGAATACAGCCTGACGATTGCTCCAGGGGTAACATAAACCTACTCCTGGCTGAACTCTCCTTGCAAGGTTGAGCAAAGGGATTTGTTTAAACCAGCCTTGAAGGCAGCGTTGCCCCAAGTAGCAATCCTCAGGGAGGTGCATGATGCTGTGTCTCTGCCGAGGGTCCCAGCTTCTTTAGCTGCCCTTCTCCATCTGCTTGGTGGTCAGCCCAGCTGACTGGGGACAATCTGAATGCAAAGAAATGAATTTTTTTCCCAGGCACTGAAGCCAGAGCTGATTCTTTTTGGACATAGTACTCCGCTCTGGTGAGACCCCACCTGGAGTACCCCCTCAAGTTCTGGAGTCCCCAACATCAGAAGGACAGGGACCAGTTGGAGAGGGTCCAGAGGAGGCCACAAAGATGATCAGAGGGCTGGAGCACCTCTCCTATGAGGACAGGCTGAGAGAGCTGGGGCTGTTCAGCCTGGAGAAGAGGAGGCTCCAGGGAGACCTTACAGCAGCCTTCCAGTACCTCAAGGGGGCTACAGGAAAGACGGGGAGAGACTCCTCAGTAGGGCCTGTTGTGACAGGACGAGGGGTAATGGCTTTAAAATAGAGGGAGGTAGATTCAGATTAGATATTAGGAAACATTTTTTTACACGGAGGGTGGTAGAACACTGTCCCAGATTGCCCAGAGAGGTGGTGGATGCCCCATGCCTGGAAACATTCCAGGCCAGGTTGGATGAGGCTCTGAGCAACCTGATGTGGTTGGAGATGTCCCTGCTCCTTGCAGGGAAGCTGGACTGGATGGGCTTTGAAGGTCCCTTCCAACCCAAACCATTCTATGACTCTGTGATTCTATGGAGGGCCTGGGCTTGGTGTACCTTGAGCCCTGTCGCTGGGCAGTTTAATCTTGCCAGCCAGAAACCTGTATGGATTTACACTTCCATGTGCAAATGTTTGATAATCAGGTTGCCATGGCTACATTTGAATCTTGCAGTAAAAGTGTAATTTCACACGTTTACATCAAAAGGAACTCTAGGACATACAAGAAGCAAGCTGATCTCTCTCCATAAGTACTTTACATTTTTAACACCATAATATTATACTCATTGGGGTTTTTTGGGGGAGAGTGAGGGCTATGAGGGAGATTTGACAGCCTGGAGATGAAGTTCTTGAGGTCTTGTCTACACTAAAACTTCCCCAATGCCAGCAGCAGGGCAGTTGCCCTGCTGGGGTCTAAGCAGCCGTTTCCAGGGCACCACTGGTTCAGTAGCCACTCCTGCTGCCAGCTGGCCTGGGAGCTGCAGGGCACTGAGATCTTTTGCAATTAAAAAAAGACAAAGTTGAACACAAGGTCCTGTTCTCCTCTGTTCCACCCTCTGCCATCAGGACTGCTCCTTATCTCACCAGCCACCTTGTCCCAGTCTTTTTGCCCCACTTGCCCCCAGATTGCCTACCCATCTGTCCCCCAGGTACCTTCTTCCAAGTGCTCTCCTACTTCTGATGGCTCCTTGTCCCACAAACACCCTCTCTTAATCCAGAGGGCAGCTCTTGTCTTGGTCCATGCCTCCTCCTCTGCCTCTGACAAGAGGCAATGGGCAGGTAAGGGTTATTTATTGAGGGGCAAGGTAGAATCATAGAATAGTTTGGGTTGGAAGGGACCTTTAAAGGTCATCTAGTCCAACTGCTCTGCAGGGAGCAGGGACATCTCCAACCAGATCAGGTTGCTCAGAGCCTCATCCAGCCTGGCCTTGAACGTTTCCAGGGATGGGGAAGCTACAACCTCTTCCAGTGTTTCTCCACCCTCATTGTAGAATTTTCTTCCGGATGTGTAGTCTGAATCTATCTCCTGCCATTTTAAAACCATTACCCCTTGTCCTGTCACAACAGGCCCTGCTGAACAACCTCTCCCCATCTTTCCTGTAGCCCCCTTGAGGTACTGGAAGGCCGCTATCAGGTCTCCCCAGAGCCTCCTCTTCTCCAGGCTGAACAGCCCCAGCTCTCTCAGCCTGGCCTCACAGCAGAGGTGCTCCAGCCCTCTCATCATCTTTGTGGCCTCCTCTGGACCCTCTCCAACTGGTCCCTGTCCTTCTTATGTTGGGGGCTCCAGAACTGGACACAGTGCTGCAGGTGAGGTCTCACCAGGGCAGAGTAGAGGGGGAGAATCACCTCCCTCGACCTGCTGGCCACGCTCCTCTTGATGCAGCCCAGGATGCCGTTGGCCTTCTGGGCCGCAAGCAACATTGCTGGCTCATGTTGAGCTTCTCATCCACCAGCACTCCCAAGTCCTTCTCCTCAGGGCTGCTCTCCATCCATTCTCCCCTCAGCCTGGATTTGTGCCTGGGGTTGCCCCCACCCACGTGCAGGACCTTGCCCTTGGCCATGTAGCAGGGGAGCAGAGAAGAGGCTGTACTCAGGCTTCAGCCAGCAGCAACTGAATGCAGTGCTGGATGGCAGAGATGCCATCTGAAGAGGAATTTTCACCCAGACTGTCTATCCCTGCTGATTTAAACAGATTTTTCAGGAACTCAAAACTTGGACAGTTTTGCCTTTGTTATTTTTTCCTAGCAGCTGGAACGGTGTCAGCACCAAGACGGGCTGCAGCCGGGCTCCTCCTTGCTCGGAAGCAAAGAGGTGCTGGAGAGGCTTGAGCCCTAACAGAATGTGTGGAAAGACAATGTTTCGCCTCACTCCAGGAATTTTCTGATTTATAGAGAGGAAATTTGACTGATACAAGTGCCTCATACTGAGAAACTGGAAAAGTGAAAAACGTTGGAAAAGCTTAAGAACTTTTGTGTTTGTTTGTTTTCAGTTGTTTACACAATTGGAAAAGTTAGGTAAGCCTAATTATTGAGGTTATTGGTTTTAATGAGTCACCACCTTGTTATTATTATTCCTGGTTTCTGTTGCCATAGGATGAGAAGCTGCAGGTGGGCTAAGCTGCGCTACGCAACAAGCCTTTAACTTCGCTTTTCCAAGATGGAGACATAGGAAGAGGGGTGGGCTGAGCCAAACACGGGAACACGGGGAAGGAAAGCAGCGTTTGTCAGTACGTTGTGTGGCAACCTGAGCAACGTGCGGATACTGGGGGCAAAGATGGGTTGCCACCAGGGACTAAGGGGGCTGTCATGGGGATGGTTTGTGGATGTGTCTGAGGAGACCTTCCAAAGACTTCTGGTAGAAGGTATGAGGAGGTTGGACACAGAGGTTGCCTTCATGGGCCAGTTGTTGTTGGGAATGGCCATGGTCAGAGAGAAGTCACAGGCTTTGAGAGCGAAGGCCTGAGTTTGATGTTATGGGAAGGAAGGAGCCAGTGGGGAGTTACAGACTGGGAAGCAAGAAAAAAGGGAGAAGGTAGGAGAAAAATCTCCATGGTAGTACCCTGGATGGGTAAGAGTGAAGCATGAGCAGGGCCCATGGGGTACTTTAGTAACAGAGGAAGGAAGAAGTGTGCAAGAGATGTACCTGCAGGGCTGGAGAAGCTGGGCTTGAAAAAAATCTGTGAGGTTTAACTGCAGCCTAAATTCACGGACCTCAAAAGAGAGGTGTGAGATGGCATTCAGGAGTTGTGTCTGCATGGCAGATAACACACCATGATGTCCACTGTGTTATTAGAGGATTTAAGGAGAAGGCTTAGGAGGAAAGGCATGCAAAAACTCCATTTTATCCAGGCTGAGCTTTATATAATGAAAAACTCTTCAATAGGGCCTGTTGCAATAGGATGAAAGGTAACAGTTTTAAAATAGAGGAAGGTAGATTCAGACTGGATATTAGGAAAGAATTTTTTTACAGGGAGGGTGGTGGAACACTATCACAGGTTGCCCAGAGAGGTGGTGGATGCCCCATCCCTGGAAACATTCAAGGTCAGGCTGATCTGGTTGGAGATGTCCCTGCTCCTTACAGGGGGGTTGGACTGGATGGGCTTTGAAGGTCCCTTCCAACCCTAACCATTCTGTAATTCTATGATTGTGTTAGACATCCATGAGATGTCCCATCACCCAGGATGATTGCTTTGAACTGCCTTTCCTTACTGAGAGCCAAAACGAGCCTGGAGGAGGACTTGGGATCTCACTGGAGGAGAGAGTGCTTGCACGTGTGTTAGTGTGTGTCCTAACTCTGATCTGCTCTTCAGATCAGACGGCACCACGAGCCCGCGGGGCGGAGGCAGGACCATGTTAATCCACAGAGTTTCATTGATTGATTTCAATTGATCAGTTGTGTAGAAACAAAGCAAATGAAGTTTCCGGTCTCTTGGATGTTGCAGAGGGTGTCGAGTTTGCTTGCAGCAAGTTCATCTTTTTCAGCTGATCCTGCACTTTCAGTTCTCTCTCCAGGATGGCAGAGAAAAAGGGATTTTTTTTTTTTTTGAGATGGATAACTGGCCTCAGAAACAAAAGGGAAGATTTGCTAGAAGAGTGGACTTTCGGGCAGATTTTTTTTCCTTCTTAAATGCATACAAGGGCATCTACTAAAAATGCCCTGGAAGTAAGAACGGGAGGCGTATGCACAGAAGTGAGCTGCCCCATGAGCGTGAAGTCATCCTGAAGCTGTTGTGTTTTCTCCAGTGTAGTCCCTCCCTGTTAGCCCAACAAGAGGAGCAGCACAGTCTTTCACCTTCCAGTCTGCCAAGCCATGTACGTCAGTGTCCAAAGCCTGGGAGCAGAGGGAAACCCTCACTTTTCTCTCCGTGGCACGAGTGAAGTGTGCCTCTCCTTTTCACAGCTACCAAAATCTGGCCTTTCCTGCTCAATTATCTCTTTCCCAATACTTCTCAGAGCCTAAATGCTGGACTCTGCCAGGGCTCCAGAGAGAGATTAGCATGGAGTTGCCTTAGCCATGGATGACCTTCATTCTTTTTTGCATTTATTCCTCCTAGAGTATCGAAGGGGAGGGTGAGCTACAGCTAAATTCTGTTCTTGGATCTCACTTCAGCCAGTGAAGAATGAGCTGTGTGCCTAAATGAACCCAAAAGGCCCCATGGCGTGGGGCACATCACATCCAAGCAGGACGTGGTGGCCTCTTCCCAAGTGCCTGAGCTGCCACACGCTCCGGCCATTGCTCCAGCAGGAGCACAGCCCAGGGACCCTGGGGACAGAGACAGGGCTGCTGCCAAGGCACCGAGCTCCCCTCTGAGCCACTGGAAGATGGCAAAAACTCAGGTTGTGAATGCTGTCTGGAGTGAGTGACCTGGATGTGTCTGCCCAGACTTCATACAAAGAGGCAACGTGGTCCTGGCTCCACTGCTCACAGGGCTTTGTGCCGGAGGCCGAAGCGGATACTGTACAACGTGTGGAGAGCCACAGCTCTTGTCCGGACGCAGAAGGCCACTGTTCTCCTTGGTACCCAGCGCAGCTCTGCAAACCCGTCGGCACAATAGACTTGTCGAAATGGATGCCAAGAGCATCCAGCCTCTCTGCTGTTACTGCCAAAGCTTCCCGATAGCAGGCTGCTCTGCAGCCTAATGCAGCTCTCTAAGGGGGAAATTCAGATGCTTAGGATGTTCAGAAAAGCACTGCATAATATATTAGCAGTTGTCAATGTTTTTTCACTCCCACGGCCACTTAATCTTTGGACTTAAGTGTGCAAATCCCCCCTTATGCAGCACCGCTACTGTGGTTTTTATGGGTCGCTAACACAAAGTTGAGCTACGTTTTCTTTGTGTTTATCATTGTTTTCTCTCTTGGCTTGTGCATGTGAGAATTGTTATCCAAAACTCCGTCTCCTCCCTTGCAAAGCACATTGAATCCATCTGGCATCATCACGAGTGGCCCGCGGACTACAAACTAAGAAGAACCTTGCTCATCCTCTCCCTCTCCTAACAGGCATTTGCTCAGTGTTCATGAACACAGCAGTCAAACACGGGCATCCCCAGCTCATGACACAGCCAGAAGCTGCTCCTGTGCCTGACAATTAACTAAGAATTATTAAAAATACCTTGAAGTAGGTCTGACAGGACCTGTATAGGAGACCTAGAAGGTTGCTCAGTCTGCCTCCAGCATTGCACAGGGACAGGACTCAACCCACCCTTGCTTCTCCTCTCCCTTGTAAAACTGTATGATGAAACAGTTTTCCCGAGGCATTTGCCACTTCTGAGTATTATTTAATGCATCACATTGCAAAGAAAGGAAAATGCTCAATTTCTGCTCAATTTTTTTTTTTTTTGGCTCAAGTTTTATATCCCCCAGTCCTTTTTTGGCAGGTTAAAATTAAGGGGATTTTCAGGGTGTTCAGATTTGATCAAGGAAGAACAAGAATGTGAGTTTTTTTACTGAATAAGACAACATGGGAAATTTTTGTTAGATTGTCTGGAATAAATACAATTTTTCCGCTGCTCTTCAGATCAAGCCAATGTGCAGAGTACCAAGGGCCAGAGCAGCGGGAGAGGCAGCACTGCTTTCACTTCCCTTTCCCCCCTGAGTGCAGAAATGAGGGATCTGATGAGATTACAAGGTTGGATGAAAGAGGAGTGTTTGCCAAGGAGCAGAGCTGCTCCCCTAAAAACATCCCTCCAGTTCTCCCATGTGGGAAGGGAGAGATTCCACGTCCCTTTTTCTTACCACTAAGAATTTAGCTAATTTAGCAAAATATCCTGGACACCAATAGCTAGCACCAGGGCTGAAGGATCAACGCCACTTCTGCAGTGCAACTGACTGCATGTCAACTGGGAAGAGTCAACGTGCCCTTCCTGGAAAGGCTGTTGTGGTTACAAGAAGAGGAAGGACATGTTATTAGACCAGTAAGTGCCAAGTCAAAGGCCTCAGATTTCTGTGTAAGAGTGGGATCTTGTCTCACTTCAGCATAACTGGTCACATGAAATGGTTTAGCGCTGGATTTTGTGTCCCTGAGGATAGTGGTGGAGTCACCATCCCTGGAGGTGTTCAAAGAACATGTAGACATGGCACTTCAGGATGTGGTTTAGTGGACATGGTGGTGTTAATTGATGGTTGGACTCGATGATCTTAGAGGTCTTTTCCAACTTTAAATATTCTGTGATTCTGCGATTCTGTGATTCTATACACTGCTCAGACTGTGCTCACCAGCACAGAGGCACTAAGTGATACGTGAGAGTCCTCCCAACCCTTAACATTAGGGAAAAAAAAAGCTGGCATGAGATGGTAGATACTGCCGTGCGGTGTCCAAGGAAAATCTGTTTGCGTGGGATGTGTTGGAAAAATTGCTCAAGAATGGTGCATTCTCATAAAAAAAATGATCTGGCTGCCATTCACGTCAGTGTGTTTGTGTCGGAGCTGCGGGCTATGTGGTTGCTTCAGCCTATGCATGCAGCCGCTGGCAAGGCGTTTGCATCGCGTGGAACCTAATCCTTCTTACTCTGGGATGTAGGAGATCTTTGCCCTCAGCTAGATTTGGGTCTGGATCTGTCTTCTCAGAGCAGCTTGCACTGACACACAACTTTGTGGTGGATAGAGGCACCTCGTGAATGTCAGTCCAGGAGAGAAGCTTAGCCAAACTCAGTTTGCTGGCGGTGCTTGGTCCCTTCACGGTGGGACGGTGGGAGGGCTAAAATCCTACACGCACTTCAGCAGAAGATTGTAACTAGGTTTCCGATCCCTGCCGAGCAAAGCAGTGACCATGCTTCAGAGACGCATGAAGAGATTCCTGGAGACCCAGGCCGTGAATCGGCATTAGGTGCTGGAGGAAATAAATGACAGGAATGCCCAGCTGTTAGCTGGAGCCTCCTTCCAACCCTTGCTTGACAAACTCTCAACAAGCCGTGAAGGGACAGCCCTCCTTTCCCACCTTAGGCAGAGGCTGAAGGCAAAAGACAACTGGAAGCTCTCCTGCAAGCCGGAGATCTGCAAGCTTTTCCTCATGCACCGTTCTCGCTCTCCTACCACCAGACCTCCAGCCTTTCCAACAATAGCCATGTTGTTCTACGCTCGGTTCCTCTAATGTTCAAGACCAGAAACATCAGCACGGCTGCCACCAAAAACCCGCAGCAGTCAGCCGCTGCGGTTTCACAGGGTGAGGTTTAATAGGCGTGTTTTAATAGGGTTGCTCAGTACAGAGGGCCCTTTGTCCTCAACAGCGTTCAACAAAATAATACAGAACCATAAATTTAGTGCAAAAAACTGTCGTGAAAAAAAAAAATGAAGTGGCTGCTTCTGCACAGTAAGGGCCCTTCACGCTGCCAAATGGCTGGGTTCTGATCAGTCCTGAAGCAGCCACTGGGAATTAAAACAGAGCAACGTTAGGTGGGAGGAAGGTTGAGGTTTAGGTTCCTTTTGCTACTGCTTTTAAAACATCAGCCTTCATGGCAACTGCTCTTTTCCCTCTGGAAGGGGAGCTGAAGCAGAGTTAGCGATGTGAAGTTTAATAGAGAAGTGGGGAAGGAGCAAAGGTCCCTTTTTTTTTTTGCAAGAGTATGAAATCTCTCGTTTGTGGCTTTGTGCGCTCGCTGGCGAGCACAGACACCGATGAGTTAGCGTGGGGAGAGGTCCCTGCCGTCACGTGCCCCTGTGTGTGTGTCCTTACATACCCCTTGCCCTCCCTACACCCCAGGAACCGTACCGGCACACACAAATGCCATCTCTCCCTTGTGATCCCCAGGATTCGCTGCCGTTTGCCTTCCTTTCCCATCTCCAGTCTCTGCAAATCGACGCCACCACCTCGCTCTTCACTACATCACCTCAGCTTGGAGCTGCTCAGACCTCGCGTCCTTGCTGCGTCCACGCAGGATGTCTCCTGGGAGCACCGGGCACTTGACACCAGCTTTTGAGAAACAGGCACCAGTTGGAGCTACGAGATGCCTGAGACAGTGAGCGCTGAAAGCACCGGGAACGATCGTCACGTTAAACCCAGCCAGAGCTCTCCTTTTAAAAGCACAGCCCTGCGTCGTACCCATCATCAGACCGCGGCTGCAAGGTCAGACGCGGGGTGCGCTGAGCAGTCCTCCCCCCAAACACGCAAGCGCATCCACCCACGCACAAAACCAGGGCGTTCAAAAACTCCCCTGCGACCGAGCGTTTCCCCCGAGAGCTGCTGCACAAACAGCATTTCTGGCGAGGCCTGACGTTCAGGCAGCAGGCAAGACAGCTTGTTTCAGCAGTGCCCATCATTGTGGTGTCTGGGCTTTGCAAAACAGGCTCTACCTTTGAAGATTTTTTTTTTTTTTTTTTTTAAATTAAGACAAGAAGAGCGCTCTAAGGTAAAGTCCCTGACTACCTGAGAAGGTAAAACATACCAAACTGTGTTGCTCTCCCTTGAGATTATTACACCGTTTCCAAACACCAGCCGGGTCTGGTAATGCTGCGTCTTTAACCAGTCTCTCAGGCTGCCTCCTTTAGCTGCCAGCAAACATCCTCTTCCTAAATTAACCCGACCGAAATCAGCTGCAGCAGAATCCGCATAATCGCTCTTCTCGCTCCAAACAGCATGATTTACAAAGGGGACTTTTCCTGCAGTAGCCAGCCCTGCAATATTAATTATTCTTAAGCTACGGGCTGCTGCGGTATCTTTATTCTCAGCCTTTCATCTCGCATCCTGCCTTTAGCAGCAATCCCACCGCGTCTCCCCTCTCTCCATCCTCTCCCAGGCAAGCAAGGCTCCAGAGAGAGCCGGCGGAGCAGGGCTGGTTTTCGGTGGTCACCCAGCAAGAGCTGCATCCCCCCTTGGAGACAAGCATGCAACTTCCACCTGCGCGGAGCACTCACGTTGACGGCAGCGCGGATCCCTTGGAACAGCTTAGCTGCGGTTCATTTTTAACCCCGGCCGGCAGATCTAAGCTGCTCTCCACAGGGTTGAAACGGAGGTGACTGCGCGACACCCGGGCATCCGGACGCCAGCTTGCCGGCTGACATGTCAAAGCAACGTCGTCGTTAACGAATACATCAACAAACCGACCGACCGAGCCGGCAGCCCACGCATCGACGCGAACAGCTCGCTCTGCGCTGCGTGGGATCCCTGCTGTACGGGCAGGCAGCTCACGCCTCTGTCGCTGCTCTCGGCTTTACGCAGCCCCGTCGAATTCGGTGTTGCTAGCTAGCGTTTTCTGCCGATGTCTAAAATAGCATCGGGAACGTTCCCTGTTGATTTCCCCGGCGGTGCTGGCTGAGCCATGCCGGGTACCACAGCTCCTG